>SJYA01005638.1:0-24530 GCA_006410615.1 Neotragus moschatus | reverse complement strand
CCCTCTTACTCTAATTTCTGGCTGAATTCCCATCTGGGGTGTGGAGGCTCGCCATGTCTACTTACTTGCTCTGGCTTCTAAGATCCACGTGAGGGGGTGCCCAAGGTGGGGCACCCCCTGATATTCAAGAGCATGCCAGTGGCCCACGTAGATGGTGCAAACCTATTGTCTCAAGGTTTTATTGGCTTTCCACATAAACCAAGTCATTCAGCCTCTTTTCTCCACTTAATTTTCCGACTATACTATTATTTCCTAATCTTATATTTCTTTCTTTTTTTTTTATTTTAAATGCATGAAAGCGAAAGGTGAAAGTGAAGTCACTCAGTCATGTCTGACTTAGCGACCCCATGGACTGCAGCCTACCAGGCTCCTCCATCCATGGGATTTTCCAGGCAAGAGTACTGGAGTGGGGTGCCATTGCCTTCTCCAATTTCCTAATCTTATATTTCTAAATAAATACTTCTTTCTAAGACGCCGACACCGTCCATGCTTTGAATTACCCTGGATCCACCGGGGCTGGACCTCGGCACCCAAGGACCCTTCAGGTTCAATCCCTGGGTCAGGAAGATCCCTTGGAGAAGGGAATGGCTACCCACTCCAGTATTCTTGTCTGGAGAATCCCATGTTCAGAGGAGCCTGACGGGCTACAGTCAATGGGGTTGAAAAGAGTCAGACACAATTGAGCAACTAACAAACACTTTCACTTTCAGTTCTGGGTATTACATAAAACTTTTGCAAATATTCCCTCCAAAAGACAGAGTTTTAACCATCTCATTCATTCTTCCTCAACCAGCTAATTTAGATATTAAAAAAAAAAATCTATTCTTCCAATGGGATCTATAAAGCAGCCAGGTTTCCAGCATCTTCCCAGAGGAAATGCAAAGTGAGGGAGGTATTCTGGCAAAGGGCGGGTCTCTGGCCAGAAGGACTGCATATAGAGAATCTTCAGGAGTTCCCACCTCCCCTTTCTCATCTGGAGCAGAAGCAGTGGTCACCACAGGACTTACCACATGGATGATGCGAACTCCTAACCCTCAGCCTAATGCTAGGAACCCCCCACAGCCTCCACATCCCATCAGCTCTCCATGCTCCAGGCTTGTTGAATTCATCCTGTTTCATTTCTGGTGGGATGGAGAGCTCCATCATCCTTCCTGAATGCAGGTGAATAGTGTTCAACCTTTCATGCTCTTCCCTATAGACAGACACCTGTCTGCTTGCCAACAGATGTCCAGACAGGGCGCTAAATGCTGAGGGACTTTTACACTGTTTCATTAGACATATCTTCATTTTAGGTAAAAACTGACTGCCTTAGGAGATCTAGGAATTGAGGAAGTTGCTGCCTAAAATTTCATTTGTGTTGCATTTGACAAAGATTAGAATAAGTTGTCAGTCACACAGTCATGTCTGACTCTTTGAGACTCCATGGACTGTAGCCCACCAGGCTCCCCTGTCCAAGGAATTCTCCAGGCAAGAATACTGGAGTGGATTGCCATTCCCTTCTCTAGGGTATCTTCCAGATCCAGGGATCAAACCTGGGTCTCCTGCTTTGCAGGCAGATCCTCTACTGTCTGGGCCACTGAGATGAAGCTTTTATAAATGAAGCTGAACATTCTGAAATATTCCCTTTGAATTCCATTAGTCGGTGGCAATGTAAATATGACTTCCCAGTCCCATTTTCTTCAGGGAAGAGTAAAGACTCTCATCTTTAAAAACCTGGGAAAATGGCCTGCTTTCAACAATTTTTAAACTGGCTCTTAGTTGATTGATAGTATTATTAATAATTACATTCCATCATTCTGTGGGCAAGGTCCTAGAAGTTCAGAAAAAACCTGTTTTACTGATTTGCCATTTCCATGTACTTTCTTCTGACAAGTTATGTTTTGAAATGACTTAAAGCAGCAAGGACATTGTGGCCAACTTGGCGTTAGCCTTGGAGTTAGAACAGACAAAAGGTAGTCTTATAAAATTTGCTGGTTCTTTCTGAGGTTAAGAAGATGTCTTGACACATATATTTGTCTGGTGCCAGGAGCCAGCACGGGAGAGCCCACCCATGATGAGGTCCTGAGGAAGAGAACTGTTCAGCAAGGCTTTAGGACTCGAGGGGCTCCCTAGACCTGCTCGAGCATCTACCCCAAAACCAGAATCTGTCTGTCTTACTATTTTGTGCCTTTCACCAACTCTCCTGACATATAGGGGGCTATCCCTGACTACCTTTCTCTGGAGAAAATAACTTAGGGCTCTAGCTAATAAGTCTCCTGGACATGAAAGGAATATTTCAAATCAAACCCCCTCTGTTAGCATTATAGCTTGCTTGGCAGGTTTATCCAAGCTCTTGCAGCTACGCATATAATTGTTCGCAGGCTCCCAACTGTGAGAGGCACTGGAAGTCTAAAACACAGAGCCTTTCAAAGAGTTAAAAACCATTAGAATAGTGCTAGTGTAAGATTTCATTATTGGGCCAATGCTTGCTGCCAAGTTCCCATATCTCTTATCCATTGTGCACCTGGGAGTGCATTAGTTAACATAGTTGGAATGTAAGAAAAACAAGTGTAGCCTTGAAATTAACCACATCAGACCTTTGAGCTAACTGGTTCTTTCTTGTTACTTACTGTACCTTTGCTCCATGAGAAATGTAACTCTGTTTAGCAATTTCTGAGGCTGACATAGATTAGAAATATAAAGAAAAAAACATTTCAAGGGAAAATTAGTTTTATGGTTGAGCAGGCTTTATCAAAAGATGGTCATAAAATGTTCACAGGCCTCCAACGCCAGAAGATAATGTTCACAACAATGTTTATAGGAAAGGTATGCAGAAAAAATCCTGGTTTTGATAAAGACTAAACAGATGTAATGTTTGGGCTGACTCTGTATGACTTTGCATCTTTCATTTCACTCTATGTACAAGTCAAGGTATAAAAGTCTCTTTTGAAAATAAAGTAATGGGCCTCGCTCACCGAAGCTTGGTCACCCTGTGTCTTTCTTTTTTCTTTCTTTCTCTCCTCTATTTTCTTATCTGCAACATTCTTTCTTTTATCTCTCTAAACCATTTTCCTTGCCAACACTGTCTCTACTGAGGGTTCCCCTGGATCCTGCGGGGGCTGGACCCCGGCAGTCTTAGCTGTTTTAACAAGTTCTTTGTCCCCAGTCAACTGGTGTTTTTCAAAAAAAAAACAACAAAAAAAGCAAACCATCCTACTCTGTATAATTGCTATCACTTATCTATTGCTGCATAACAATGATACCACAAACTTTAAGGGACAAAACAACACACGTATGACCTTAGAGTTTTTGAGGGTTGGGATTCTGGGCACAGCTTAGCAGGGTCCTCTGGGCAAGGCCTCATCAGCTGCAATCAAGGTGTCCGCTGGGCTGGAGTCCCATCAGAGACTCTGCTCTCAAGGATCTTCTTCCAGACTGGTGTGCCGGGTGGCAGCTTCCAGTTCCTGTGGTTGTAGGACTGTGGGCTTCCGCTTCCTGCTGTGAGTCAGCTAGAGGCCATTTTCAGCTCCCGTCATGTGTGCCTTTCCATAGGGCAGATTCCACCATGGCAACTGGCTTCTTCAAAGCCACTGGGGAAGCCTCTCACAAGGTGAGTGTTATAGTCTTATGTGCCCTAATTACTAGTAAAGAAATTGAATCAGTAGCCAAAAGCTTCCCAAAAAACAAAATCTAGGACTAGACAGCTTCACTGATGAATTCTACCAAACATTCAAGGAAGAATTAATACCAATCCTTCTTAAACTCTTTCAAAAATAGAAGAGGGAGGTACTCTTTCCAACTCACTTATGGGGCCAACATTACTCTGATCCCAAAACCAGGCAAGGGTGCCACAAAAAAAGAAAATTACAGGCCAATATCACTGATGAATATAGACAGAAATAATTCTCAAGAAATATTAGCAAACCAAATTCACCAATGCCTTAAAAGGATCGTACACCATGAACAAGTGAGGTTTATTCCAGGGGTGCAAATATGATTCAATATCCTCAAGTCTGTCAATGTGATATATCACATTAAACAAAATGAAGGATAAAAGATCATCTCAATAGATGCAGAGAAAGCATTTGATGAAATTAAGCATCCATTTGTGATAAAGACTCTCAACAAAGCAAGTATAGAGGGAATATATCTCAACATAAAAAAGCCATAGATGACAAGCCTACGCTAACATACTCAGTGATGAAACACCTTCTCCTCTAAGATCAGGTACAAGACAAGAATGCTCACTCTCACCATTTTTATTCAACCTATTATTGGAAGTCCTAGACAGACCAATCAGGCAAGCAAAATAAATAAAAGGAATCAAGTCTGGAAAGGGAGAAGTAAAACTGTCATTATTTGCAGATGACATAATGTTAAACATAGGACAACCCTAAGACTCCATCAAAAAACTATTAGAATTAATAAACAAATCCAGTAACACTGCAGGATATAAAATCAACACACGAAAGTCTGTTGTGTTTCTGTACACTAATAACAGGCTATCAGAAAGAGAAATTAATCCCATTGAAGCTTAACCAAGGAAATGAAAGACTTGTATATTGAAAACTACAAGACATTAGTGAGAGAAATTGAGGAAGACACAATGGAAAGACGTTTTATGCTCATAGATTGGAAAAATCAGTATTAAAATGTCCATACTACCAAAAGCAATCTACAAATAAATGCAATCCCTGTAAAAACTCCAATGGCATTTTCACAGAAATTGGGCAAATGATCTTAAAATTTGCATGGCACCCCAAACAGCCAAAGAAATCTTAAGACCAGGATTAGAGGCACCATACTTCTTGAGTTTCATCTGTGCTACAAAGATATGGTAATTATGGTATTGATACAAAAACTATGGATTTGACTCTAGATTTTGTGGAAGCTTGACTCAAAGGAGTTTTTTTCTTTTTTTTTTTTTGAGCTGAAAGTCTTTTCTCCAACTCCCCATAGTAACTGCAAATCACACAGTATGAGCTGTAAGTATGTATGGGAAGTGGGCTTGATCCGTAGGCACTGTCCCTGACCATGGGCTTACCGGGGGCGTGGAGGCTGACTGGAGAGGGCTTCCCTACCGGGTTGACCTGTTGGGTATCCATCGCCTTTGGCATTTCTCTTCTCTCAGAGGTGTAATGCCAAGAGGGTCCCACCCATAAGACATGTTTCTAGGGATGGAATTAGCGGGCAGAGTGATTCAAACTGCTGTGCCTTGGACCCTGGGGAAGATATTCTCCCCTGAATCTAGCAGAGATGAAAGTCACAGGAGGAGTCTGAGAAGAGAGGAAACCCGGCCTTGGAGAAGCATCCTTTGATGGGCACAGTATAGTAAGCCCTCTGTCTTGCTAGATTTCAGATTTAGCCAAGATAGCCACTGGATGGTTTTTCCTCAAAAAGAACTGAGCAGATAGCTGATGACTAAGACTATGCAGTCACGGGACAGAGGAAACTGGAACACAGGTGGTTTGGATGCAAAGCAGGTGAAAGGTAGAGAGAGAAGTCTCTGCCAGGGAGAGTGCCAACTGCTGCCAGGTTGAGCCAGGAGAAGCCTGGCATTGCACCCTGGGCAGGTGGGTGCTGGAAGGACTCCAAATCAGTAAAGGAACAGGATCTTCTGTTGGGGCTAAGGGACAGTCACTTGGGGTTAAAACAAAGAAGGCAGCTGGCAATTGTGAAAGATGACAGTTTCTGGAATACCACCTGACTTCAGCCCCTTCAAGAGAAACCAGTCCTGAGTTGTGGGCTGTACCCTGTGCAACAGCAGGACTTAGCCACAAGGCTGGAGGGCAGAATGAAAGCAAGCAAGGGCAGCACAGGAAGCCTGGTCACTTCCAGCCCTGGGCATGGGGAGGGGGGAGAGGAAGAGCCCTGCAGACTTGCCCCTGGGGGCAGGGGTGGATGAGCAGGAGAGTGCAGGGGGAAGGGGCCTGGGCCCCTGTCTCAGCCCCGTGGCGGCTGGAGTAGAGTGATTTTGGCAGAGGGCACCCAGGTGTGGGCAAGCGGGCAGCTCATGGGAGCCTGAGGGCTGGTCACCTGCGTCGCCCAGGGTCCCGAACCAAGAGGGAGGGCTGCCCTCTTCAGAGAGAGAGGCTGCCAGAGGGAAGACTGCGGTCTCAGGGCCAGCCTCCTGCTGGGCTGGGTGGATGGCACCAGGGTCCCACACTGAACCTCAACTTAGAGCTGGTCCCAGTAACGGTGGGGAACTCATGTTCAGTTGGGAAAAATGAAAACAGTGGAGTCTCCCCATGGGCGTTGCAGAAGGCTCAAGGACCAGGGACTCCTGAATCACACTGGAGCTCTAGACTTCTTTGGCAATTTTGGTATCGTAGCCCAGAGACACCCCTAATCATCATAGCCCAGAGACACCCCCAATCTCATTGTTAGTGGCGCTAGTTGGGGCTGAGCCAGCGCTTTGAGAATAAGGTCAAGTAACAGATCAAAGAGGCAGATGTGTGAGTCCCGAGCTGGCCCAGGGAGGCGTTGCAGCTTCTGAAAGTTGATTCTGTCAAAGAGGGACCCCAGAGGACACCCCCACAAGTCGCCGTGTGCACGCCCTTACTTGCTTCCGAGGGTGCAGGGTTCCAAGATTGTTATGGGTCCGAAAATACTCAGGCCAGCTGTGTTTGGCAATAAACTTGAGTGACTTCCAGCCAGAGGCAGCGAAAGGCACAGTGTCCAGGCTGTCCGTGTGAAAGCCACAAACCCCCTACAGGACACAAGTTTCAGGTCCTTTGGTCCATGTCATCCATCCAGGTTTTCTCTTAAGCATGGAGCTTTTCTACCTTGGCTTTCTCGTTAAGTGAGAAGCAATGTGGGAGTTGTTTGTTCATCTAACAAGTGTGTTTTGAGCCCTGACTCTGTCCCAGGTTCCCTATCAGGTCTTCAGGTGGGTCTTGATGGACGAGCCCCTGGGGCAGCACTGTTGGGAGGTGGAGCGGATATAATGTAAGCCACGAAGGCCGTGCTGTGTGCACATCTAACCCTTGGCACCCAGCTCCCAGGGCACTGATCAGCCTAGGGTGGGTCGAACACTTGAGGTTGACGCCTCTGTTTATGAGGGCTACTAGTGTGCTTTCAGAAAACACTTGGGAAAAAGCCAGAGATTTCTATCCTAGGAAGGCATAAGATTTTATCAGAGGAAGATTGGCCTGCAGAAAGTAGGGAAGAGTTAACCCGCTGGACCTTGACTGAGGTGGTTGGTGAATCGGCCTTCTGTGTAAATACTGAGCAATCACCCATTTGACATCTGAATAATTTCAGCATGTTAACAATCAGCCTCCTGGTGTTGTTGAATATGTGTCTGACAGCCTCATACACCATCATCCCCATAACACAATCTGCAAACGCTTTTCTGGTGCACCTGAGAGTGATTTTATGAGGAGTTCTAAGGAGCATGGTAAAAAATAAAATAGAAAATTTTTTTCCTCTATCTTTCCCTGTGGTTTGGAAGAGATGTGTCTTTACTGGATAAGATCATTTTTGGACTAGCTTTTTTAATAAAGAGAAAAAAGAGGGTTAAATGCTGTCTTCTTTTTAAATACAGGACCTTAAATGCTGTTTAAAGATTATATTCTTAGTGTTTGCTTCTCTCTGGTCAAACCAGTTTGCATTGTACTTGGAGAAGCTCCACACTGGGCAGTCCCAGTTTTAAATGATTAGAAGAAAATGTAGCAGTATTTAATGGAGGGAGATAAATAAGTTACGACTTCTGAATCTCACTGAGAAAAATGTTCATTCTTATTTACTACTTGACCAGCTTCGAATCTCTAGAAAGAACAGAAGGAACTGTGAATAGTGATGCTCGTGTGTGCATTCTATTCTCTGTGGTGGTGCCAAGCCTTTGAAAATGGAATTATTCTTATTTATCCAAATTGAAAATTTATTTTCTTTTTAAATACAGGACCTTAAATCTAAAGTATGTTTTGCCTGCCAACTTGGACTGGAGTCTCGTGGAATTATGGTTGTCGTGTGTGATAAATGATTCCCAAGTCCTTCAGTATCATGTTTTTAATTGAGCATGCCATGGGATAAAGACTTCTGAGCTTTGGCAATGAAGGAACGCCCTCAATAATTTTAAGTCTTTTAGGCAAGATAAGTGTTCGGAACATAACTCCTAAAATGTGCAAGTGTGTGTTTATTAAATTTGCACTGGGAATGGTCTTCACAAAGAACAAGGAAAAAATTTAAGAAATTCAATTACTGTTTATAGTCAACATTTCCTAAAATTCAGTAAAAATTCAGCTTAACTTTCAAACTCAGAATTGAAGGGTATGTTAATTAAGGGTATGTTACAAGGTTTTTTTTTTTATATTTAGATAGATGGTATGTGGTGGGCCAACAGTGCTTGCTGTTCATGACCAAATAGTGATTAAAACGTGAAGACTGGCCTTCTCTGGTAGTCCAGTGGTTAAGAATCCACCCTGCAGTGCAGGGGACATGGGTTCGATCCCTGGTCTGGGAAGATCCCACATGCCAAGGAGCAACTGAGCCCATGAGCCACAACTATTGGGCCGGAGCTCTAGCTGGTGCGTCACAGCAAGAGAAGCGACCGCAGAGGGAAGCCTGCATACCGTAACTAGAGAAAGCCCCACGCAGGAACAAAGACTCAGCACAGCCAAAACTAAAAAAAGTCTCTAAAAAAAACTAAGACGTTTGGTCTTTAGTTAACATTAAATATTTGACCGTCCAAAAAGAAGAGGGAAACAAAATGGAAGGGAAATAGAAAAAGAACGTAAGAACGAAAGGAAGAAATGAAAAATGGGGTAGGGCGAGTAGAGAGAGAAAGAGTAGAAAGAAAGGAAGGAAACTGCTTTTTCCTCTCAAGTGGTCTTGACAGTTTCCATTCCCGCCGGCCGCGGGCATGTGACTGAGCTCCTTCAAGTCCTCCCCGACACTTGGCACAGTTAGATTTCAATTAGAGCCTTTCTATCGCATGTGTGGGGGTATATCTGTGGTTTCCTTTAAAAATGTAGCCTTTCATGGGAATTCCCTTGCCATCCGGTGGTCAGGACTCAGTGTGCAGGGACCCGGGTTCCACCCCTGGCCAGGGCACTAAGATTTCTCAAGCCGTGAGCCACGGCCAAAGAAAAAAAAGAAAATTCAAACCCACCAGCCTTTCATCTACTCCTCGATGCTCATCACACTCATCCCCGCCCCCACATCTGTCTGGGGCAGATCCTCCTCTCCTCTCCTCCTGACTCCCCAGCCGTCTCCGGTTCCTGCCATCTCCTCTGCAACCGGCCCACCGTGATGGAGAAACCACGGCAGCCCCCAGGTCCGACGTGGTGCCCCTCTCACTCAGACACCTCGGTGGGCCCTGAACGACGGGCCCTTCCGTCCTCTGGCAGGGGCGTGGTGTCCTCTTCACAAGCTCCTCCCCTGCGTTATCCTAGCTCTTCCCCACTGCCCCTTTCTCACTTTGTTTCCACCAGCTTTGGACTAAATTTGGTCCCAGAAGCTTCCTTGCCCTTCACTCCTCTGGCCTCTACGGGTATGGGCTCGGCCCAGACTATTTCTCCCTGAATTGTAAAAAAAATGCTGTATTCTCTGAGCAGATTGAGGGCCCTCTGTTCTTCTCCATTTCTGATAATGCAAACATTGCCTTCTATTTTCCTTCTGCACCAGACCTGTGGTATGGAGTTCACACGAGACCCCAGATCTGCTGGGGGCAAAACTGCATTGTGGGGCTTCCCTGGGGGCACAGTGGAGAGCAATCCGCCTGCCAGTACAGGAGACACGGGTCTGATCCCTGGTCCGGGAAGATTCCACATGCTGCGGAGCAACCAAGCCCATGTGCCCCAACTATTGAGCCCTTGCTCTACAGCCTGAGAGCCACAACCACTGAGCCCAAGAGCGGCAACTCCTGAAGCCCTAGTGTCCAGAGCCCGTGCTCTGAAGCAAGAGAAGCCTCCACAATGAGAAGCCTGAGCACCTCGATGAAGAGGAGCCCCCACCTGCTACAACCAGAGAAGCCCATGCAAAGCATCAGAGACCCTGCGCACCCCAAAAGGATAAATAAATACAATCACTTTAAAAATGGCGCTGTGCCTTTTTTGTGTGTATGCAGTTGCTGAGTCATGCCCGACTCTTTACAGCCCCATGGACTGTAGCCTGCCAGGCTCCTCTGTCCATGGGATTTCCCAGGCAAGAACAGTGGAGTGGGTGGCCATTTTCTATTCTAGGACGTCTTCCCCACCTGGGATCAAATTGTGTTTCCTGTATTGGCTGGCAGATTCTTTACCACTGAGCCACCTGGGAAGCCTGTGCCTTTTAACACCCTTGTCTAATTCAGTGCTTGGCCATGGCGGACCACAGGTTACTTCAGAGAGGTACTGAGTCACCTCATCCTGGTTTTTCTCCCTTGGGATACAGCGATACAATGTCTGCCACCCATTAACTCCCTCATTCAGTGTGCAAGAACTGTCATCAAATCTCAGAAGCGCTCTCAGCAACCTGTGCTGCCTCTAATCCCCCAAGGTTGGCAGCAAAACAAAGTGGGAGACCCTCTGTCCTAAGAACAGAATGGCTGCCTGCAGGGAGCTCTCCATGGTCCTGGAAGTTTCCTTTTGCATGGGGGCTCCGACTCAAGACACACTGTGATTACTGCCTGCCTTCTCCTTGTGGCCATTCAAATCTTCTGCCCATTAAAAAATATTTAAAATATTTATTATTGAGATTTGAGAGGTCTTGAGGCACCCTACTCCAGTACTGTTGCTTGGAAAATCCCATGGACAGAGGAGCCTGGTAGGCTGCAGTTCATGGGGTCGCTGAGGGTCAGATACAACTGAGCGACTTCACTTTCACTTTTCACTTTCATGCATTGGAGAAGGAAATGGCAACCCACTCCAGTGTTCTTGCCTGGAGAATCCCAGGGACCGGCGAGCCTGGTGGGCTGCCGTCTATGGGGTCACACAGAGTTGGACACAACTGAAGCGACTTAGCAGCAGCAGAGAGGTCTTGACATATCTGGATATAAAATGTCCATCGCATGTGGTTTGTAAGCCTCCATCAGCCACCCACCCCTTCACGCCACTGAGTCGTATTTCAGTGCATGATAACTGTCCCACACAGGTTCACTCATCTGTGCACACTGAGTTGCCCAGATGTAACAATTAAAATTTTTTTTTTCCTTCTGTTCCTGCCATGAGGTTTTCTCCAGAGCTGTTTGTTTTTCATGACAGGGACTTTTCTAAGTGTCTTGGTCATCAGTTCACACCTTTGAAAAAGCACCAGAAAAGCAGGGCAGGAGCTGTCACTAAGGGGCAATACCA
This sequence comes from Neotragus moschatus, assembly GCA_006410615.1. Taxonomy (NCBI): domain Eukaryota; kingdom Metazoa; phylum Chordata; class Mammalia; order Artiodactyla; family Bovidae; genus Neotragus; species Neotragus moschatus. Next base: position 13,278 of record SJYA01005638.1, on the reverse strand, counting down.
CCCCATGAAGGTTCCCATGTAGCCCAAGGCAGAAGGTGACAACCACCACGCTACATGGGATGGTCCTTGAAGACGCAAACGTGCAGGCCCTTTTTCCTAGGATGCAAGCATCTATTTGCTCCAGCTTTCCCTGGAGAGGCCTCCCAGCCCTGCCCCCACCATGCTTCTCCCCTGGGGATGGGCACAGAGCTGATTTCTGGGCTTTGCGTCCTCTTTACAGGGAGCGGGGGGAGCAGGCACTGTTACCCGTTCTGCGCAGTTAGCCCTCCACCTTCCCATCAGCCTTGGCATTTAGGGACGACCACCATCATAGCCCCAGGTGGCGCAAGTGGTAAAGAACCCGTCTGCCAATGCAGGAGATGTGAGAGACGTGGGTTCGATCCCTAGGTCAGAAAGATCCCTTGAAGGAGGGCATGGCAACCCACTCCAGTATTCTTGCCTGGAGAATCCCCATGCACAGAGGAGCCTGGCGGGCTGCAGTCCATGGGGTCTCAGAGTCAGACACGACTGAAGTGACTGAGCACGCAGGCACGTCACAGCACCTCTACTCGATTCTACCTGTCTCCACTCCCACACGTGCTGTGGATATGCTGCAATGACTCAATCTCATTCTCCTGACGGGGCCAGCCCCAACCCATAAACTCCTTCTCGGGGACTCTAATGGGGGTCAAAAGGCGGCAGAGGGAAGTACAAGCACATGTTCAGCTTGTCACATTTAACCGGGAGCTTCTAAGTATACTCCTAAAAATATAAAACCATTCCCTGGACGCTCAGTGCTCAGTTGTGCCAGCTCTCTGTGGCTCTTTGGATTGTACCCTGCCAGACTCCTCTGTCCATGGAACTTTCTAGGCAACCAGAGTGTTTTGCCGTTTCCTCCTCCAGGGGATCTTCTTGACCCAGGGATTCAGCCTGAATCTCCTGTGTCTCCTGCAATGCAGGTGGATTCTCTGCCTGCTGAGCCACCAGGGAAGCCCCAGACCATTCCTAAGGCTGCTTAAAAAGAAAAGGAACTCTACTTTCCAGATCACAATAGAAAGTAAACAAAAGCTGCAAGTAATGAAAGCATAAAATATGATAAAAGACAGAACATTTCAGTGTAAAAGAACATTTCAGTTAGTAAAAGAATTTGAGCTTTAAGTGGCAAAGTCCATTTGTTAGGTTGGTAAAGACAACTGAAACAAAAGATTTTTAAAACTTGGAATGAGGAGACAGGCAAAGAAATGCCAGATGAACTTATCAACAAAAAAAGAGCTTTGTGGCCATCTTTTCATCAAAGTAGAGTTAAGGCACGGAGAAGGCAACTTCACTTTCACTTTCATGCATTGGAGAAGGAAATGGCAACCCACTCCAGTGTTCTTGCCTGGAGAATCCCAGGGACAGGGGAGCCTGGTGGGCTGCTATCTATGGGGTCGCACAGAGTCAGACACGACTGAAGCGACTTAGCAGCAGCAGCAGAGTCAAGGCAAAAAAGCATTCAGCAGGTAGATTATCTTATACTGATAACAGGTACAGATTATAGAGTGGAAAACTATGAAAAACAATAGCATCAAAACACAGAGCAAGAACTGTTTGAAGTAAAATGGAAATGTGATCTGGAAGAAAAGGTTGCAGAGAATGGTAACAGTATAAATACTGTATCTGAATTAATCACAGAGCAAACGGCACCAATGTTTAAAATGATGTTGTATTTTATAAAAAAAGGTTTGAGGCTACAAAGGAGAACTCAGATTCCTCCAAGGAGAAATCACACAGATAATAATCTCCAGTACACCCACACGTGGGAAAAGAACAAAAAAATGTTTAAATAAAATCCCCCCAAATGGTTGAAAAGTAAAAAGCACCACTGCAAAAAGACTAGTTTTCCAAAAACATTTAGATCAGGGCTTCTATGACAGTCCAGTGGTTAAGAATCCGCCTTGCAATGCGGGGGACACTGGTTCGATCCTGGCCCGGGAAGATTCCACATGCGTGGATCACAGCTCCTGAGGCCGGAGGGTCTAGAGTCTGTGCTTCTGAACAAAAGAGGCCCCAGCAATGAGAAGCCTGAGCACTGCAGCCAGGGAAAGACCGCACGCTGCAACCCAGCACAACCGAGAACAAATAAATGCATAAAAAGCTGGAGTAAAACAGGCAAAAAAGATAAGGACTGAGAGCATCCAGTGAACAGCTACAAGATCAGAACGTCCAAGTGAGCCTCGTCTTAGCCTGTCATCTCCTCTACACCGTTGGGAAATCCTTGTCTTCCTTTTTCATCCGTGTGGAGTGCATCTGAAAATCTTAGTAAACAGAAAATGAACAAACACAGCAAAGACCTGATCCTGATGGCTAAAGCAGAAAACAATAACCACACAAGAAAATAAAAGCGATCAAAATAACAGTTCTGAGTTAGGCATTCCTGGTAAGATCATGCAGAAGTCATAGCAATCCCCTCTATTATTTAACCCTTCTCTTGAATTTCTTGCTAATATAAGCTGCGGACAACAGCAGTGCCAACAGCTTCAAACACTGCAAAGCAAGAGCTAGTTACGGTATCTGAGAATGGCATGTTGCGGAGCTGGAGAACCTGAGAATAACTAGAACAAAAAGCTGGAATTCACAGAATACTCTTAGCAGCATGGTTGGATGACACCGAGCAAAGGCCAGGAGACAGCGAAGGACAGGGAAGCTGGCAGTGCTGCCGTCTAATGGGGGCACCGAGAGTCCCACGTGACTTAGCAACTAAACAAAAGCGTGGCTGGGTGTGACAAACACAGAGCGTCAAGGTGTGGGAGTGTGTGCTCGGTCACGTTCAACCCTTGGTGACCCCACAGGCTATAGCTCGCCGGGCGCCTCAGTCCGTGAGATTCTCTAGACGTGACTACTGCAGTGGGCAGCCATTCCTGTCTCCAGGAGATCCTCTCGACCCAGGGACTGAAGCTGAGTCTCCCGCATTTGCAGGCAGATTCTTTATCACTGTGATTAGCTTTCACTCATCCTGGTTCTAAAACGTATTCGGGGACATAGTCTCATTCACAAGAAAGAATGAAACATCTAAAAATAACCCTAACAGAAATGCATAATATTTATATAATGTTACACAGCTCTACCGTGAGACAGAAAATATTGGGCACTATGAAATGTAAGGGCTTAACAGGTGGCTCAGACTGTCAAGAATCTGCCTGCAATGCAGGAGACTGGAGTTCGATGCCTGGGTTGAGAAGATCCCCTGGAGAGGGAAATGGCAACCCACTCCAGTATTCTTGCCTGGAGAATCCCGGGGACAGAGGAGCCTGGCGGGCTACAGTCCAGTGTCACAGAGTCGGACATGACTGAGCGACTCACACACACACACACACACACACACACACGAAATGCTAATATGAGTGGGAAGGAGATTGCAGGGCTGAAACTCACGTTACTGTCTGAACTTTTAGTGTGAAGAATTGTCCACACAGAAGAGTAACAAAATGACTGAGCCTTCAATGATAATTTTATTAATCTCCTTTATTTTTATAATGAACACAATAACGTCATAATTTGCTACATTACAGTGTCTAGTAATTGGAAGACAGGCAGACGAGACAGACCGAGATCTTTTTCTGTGTCAAACAGTGCATGCCAGTGAAGCAGGGGCTGCACGTGAAATCCGCACTGAACTCCAAATTCTGGATCACTCAGAAAAGGAGCGCCAACAGACGCAGTATCCCCAGTGGGTCTCTCTGACTTTCAGACAAGCCTCTTCTTGGCCAGGTACGCCTTCTAGGACCCAGGGCCCAAATCAGTTAAGGCTTGCTCAGATTTCTGAGTTTTCCAGACGACACTCTAAATATTTACTGTTTCATAGTGTCAAGTTGTTATTCAGTCAGAAAAAGTTTCAAAGTTTATTTGATCATAGTTTCCCTGCAAGAGCATTCCCGTTGTAGTTAAAATGAAGCACAGAATTTATCTGATCATAAAAGTCCCCTGCAAAAGCATTCCAGTTATAGTTAAAATGAAGGACAACCACACCAGGAAAAGGTTTTCAAAAACCCTAAGAGACTGTAACAAACCGCTAACACCAAGAATACAGTTTCTGCATGAACACTTCTGGTTGGGAACAGCCCCTGGTTGGGAAGGTGAACCAGGATAAGGGGAGAGGGGGTCTGACCCGATGGGGTGCCCAGGGAGCAGGGGCCAGGGGGAGTGCTCCCTGCCAGGAGGCGGCAGCTGAAGAATGTGTAAGGCACCACATTGTGCGTCTTGGAGTCCCGTCACTCAGCACGCTCAGCAATTGTAAGCGAGCAGGAACTCTCTCCACTCATCCCTGTTCCAGTTCCCAGCTCTGCAAATGCAGAAGCAACAGAGGAGAGGAGGGGGTCTTCGCCGTGTTCATTACATTTTCATAGCAGACTCAACAGCTTTCCAAAGGGGAGGCTCCTCTGACCTATCTGGCAATACCTAGTCAATGTTATTACTGCTATTGATCTCTGCAGAGTTAGGAGCATTGAGAGTAAGAAAGTCTGCTTCAAGTTGCAGGTGTACAATCTTGAGAAGTACTTAAAAAAAAAAAAAAAGAGTTCCTGAAAAAATTCTAATTCTCCCTCAAAGGAGGAAGGAAAGCCATCCCAGGCCAGTAGCGCCTGGTGAGGGACGTGATGGGAGGGCTGGCCCCGGCACCTTCATGCCCCCAGCCGAGGGCCACCAGAAGTCCTCCTGGGGGGGATACAGCGGCCTGCTCCTCAAGAATGCCCCTGGCCCCCTGCCTCCCAGTGAGGTCACCTGGTGGACCAGGCCTGAGCAGGTGCCAGAGGCCTTTGGTACCAGCCTCCACTGGGCCTCTCCAGGCTCAACTTCTCTGCCCACCCAGCACCCAATTGTGAGAGGCTGTGGGTACACCATGGATACCCAGAACTGTCTGACCTGGCGGGACGAGGGACATGAAGATAGAACATGCCCCCGATGGGGGGAGAGGGATGTCACTTTTGACCTTAAACTCACGCTGCAGAGGTTGTGTAAGGGGCACAGAAACGTTTCAGTTCATAGAAAGGGAAAGGGAAAAGGGAAAGTATCAGTCGCTCAGTCGCGTCCGACTCTCTGCGACTCCATGGACCGTAGCCCTCCAGGCTCCTCTGTCCATGGGCTTCTCCAGGCAAGAATACTGGAGTGGGTTGCCATGCCCTTGCCAGGGGATGTTCCCAACCCAGAGACGGAGCCCAGGTCTCCTGCACTGCAGGCGGATTCTTTCCCATTTGAGCCACCAGGCCCCACTCCATGGAAGCAGATCCCAAATCAGAGGAGTTCAGATTCCTGACCTGGTTGGTGGGCAGCGTCATACTTCAGTCTGTGATCTCACTGTGATTAGACTGTTATTAGTCGGCTTACACATTTGTTAGGGAAAAGAAATCCTAGAGAAAATCTTAAAACAAATGAAGTACCAGAAAAATTACAGAGACATCATTTCATTTACATGGTCCCGAGAGAAACACCATTGAAAAGCTTCAAGTCAGAGATGAGTCCACTGACGACAACTTAAACCAGAAACGGAATCATGATTTTTCTGAATTTTGGATAATCTTCAAATTTCTCATGGTACCACCTGAAACAAGACCAAAAAATACATTAAAAAAGTTACTTTTCTCACTAAAACGTTTGTCAGATGCTAACAAAATGGACAATAGTCTCCTCATAAAGGGATCCTGACCTTTTCAAAAGTACTAATAAAACAGTAGAAATGAACACAGCATTGATAAGGAAACACACTCCAACCAAAAAAGAGTGAAAAGAATTCTGGCATCTCAGGTACACAGCCTGACTGTCACATCATGAATAAACACACCTGATGGTACAGCATGATTCGAGAAGATGTGACAGCCATAGTTCCCCTTTATATTGGCAAGGAAAGTTACAGGCATGTGATAAACACACTGATCAGGGGGCTACCTTAGCAGACCCTAGAAGCAGACAGACTGGGGGAGGGGAGGGGAACCGAGCAAGTGTGTCCTGACTATGGTGGCTTGGTGACTCTGAGAGTTTTCTCCAGTCCTCGGAGGAGAACTAGGGCCCAGGGTCTGTGGCAAGAGCACACAGCTACGGGCCGGGCAACGCTCAAGACAAATCTAGGAACATGCAACAGGGGTCATTCATAATGTGGCCCTCCACTCAAACAAACAGGCGTTTTCAGTTTTGACTATAAATGAAGTCAACCAAGGCACACTCACTCACTGTGGAAACAGTTGCAGCTAACTGGATGGAGTAAAGATGAAAAACAGTAGGACAAAATGGAGAAATAGATGGAAAAAGGGAGCTTCCCTAAGCACAACGAAGGTTTAAACAGACTGAAAACAACGATGGAAAATGATTAGCTATTATTTTCAGAGATGGCAGAAATATATGAAATATACCTGTTATAAAGATGACAGAAATATATGAAGACAACCACCTGGAAGTGAGTCAGTAAAATCCTGTTGATTTTAGATAAATTCAACACTGTCATCTGCATGGAGGCGCGACATGGAAGCCTACCATGGTACTTTCACGCGCTCTTCTATATCCCCAAAAGGTACATCAAGAGAAGCACCCCGAGAAGGCGGTCAGTGGGTCTTGGATGAAGCGTGACCTCCCCTGACACGTGTGTGTGTGTGCACGCTCAGTCACGTCCGACTCTTTGTGCCTCTGTGGACTGTAGCCCGCCAGGCTCCTCTGCCCATGGGATTCCCCAGGCGGGAACACTGGAGTGGGCTGCCATTGCCTTCTCCAGGGGATCTTCCCACCCCAGGGATCAAATCCCCATCTCCTGCATCTCCTGCAATGGCAGCTGGACTCTTTACAACTTGCGCCCCTGGGAGACCATGGCAACCAGGGACTTCCAGATCAGCGATGGTGTCTGCAGACAAAGACGGGTTAGAGGCCATGGTAACCATGGACTTTTCCAGATCGGCGATGGGCCTGGAGACAAGAGGGGTTACACACAGCAGCGGAGCCGAGTTCATGCACAATCCATGTGTTGACTCATGTTGGCCTGTGCTACGGCTGGTTTGAATGTGAACCCTGCAAAGTCGTGTTAAAAACCTAAGGCCCAAGGGGATGATAGTATCAGGAGGTGAGGCCTTTGGGAGGTGATGAGGGTGGAGCCTCAAGAGTGGAGTCAGTGTCCAGATTAAAAGGGCCCCAGAGCCCCTCCCTCTTCCCGCCTTATGAGTTTACAGTGAGTATGCACCATCGGCGACCCAGCCGAGGGCCTCCCCCAGAACTGGCCCCGTGGGCGGCATCCGGATCTCAGATTTGCTGCCTCCAGAACTGGGAGAAAAAGATGTCCCTTGTTTATAAGGCCCTGGCTTATGGCACGTTTATTCCAGCAGCCTGAACGGACTAAGACATCCTGCTTGGGATCCAGGACACGAACCAGTTGTTTCCTAAGAGCCTCCCATGGCTCAGCAGGGCAGACACCAGGCCAGGAGGGCAGGAGATGAGTCTGTCTCCTGACCCTGCCTGGGGACTGGGGACAGTGTCCTTGGAAGGGCAAGAGTGAAGGCTAGCGGCAGTCCAGAGTCAACAAGGACAGCCTCACCTGCACAGCCCTCGGGACAGCTCCAGGCACTGTGCAGCCCAGGAAGCTGTTCTACTTTGTTCAACCACTGAGACCTCAAATCCACCTCAAGAAAAGACTTCAAAGCAGAGGTCGCCAACTTTTTTGGCACTAGGGGCTGGTTTCACGGAAGACGGTTTGTCCAGAGACCAGGTCAGAGGAATGGTTTCAGGATGCTTCAAGCACATTATATGCATTGTGTACTTTATTTTCTTTTATTATTACATCAGCGCCACCTCAGATCATCAGGCATCAGATCCCAGGGGCTGGGGCCCTGCTTACAAGGAGTCTTCCAGTGGTCCAATGCTTAACGCTGTGCTTCCGCCACAGGGGGCACGGGTTTGACCCCTGGTCAGAGAACTGAGATCCCCTAAGATCACTCTTGCTGTACAGCACACACACACACACACTCTTTATATATGTGTTTTCTTGTTGTTCAGTTGCTCAGTTGTGTCTAATTCTTTGTGATCCCATGCATGGCAGCATACCAGGCTTCCCTGGCCTTCACTACCTCCTGGCTTTTGCTCAACTCATATCCATTAAGTCGGTGATGCCATCCAACCATCTCATTCTCAATCACCCTCTTTACCTCTTGCCCTTAATCTCTCCTAGTTTCAGAGTCTTTTCCAAAGAGTTGGCTCTTTGCATCAGGAGGCCAAACATTGGAGCTGCAGCTTCATCTCAGTCCTCCCAATGAATATTCAGGACTGACTTCCTTTAGCATGGACTGGTTGGATCTCCTTGCAGTCCAAGGGGCTCTCAAGAGTCTTCAACACTACAGTTCAAAAGCATCAATTCTTCAGCATTTAGCCTTCTTTATGGTCTAACTCTCACATCCAGTTCATGACTACTGGAAAAATCACAGCTTTGACTATACAGACGTCTGGCAGCAAAGTGATACTTCTGCTTTTAATACACTATCCAGGTTTGTCATAGCTGTCCTTCCAAAGAGCAAGGGTCTTTAAGTTTCATGGCTGCAGTCACTGTCCACAGTGATTTTGGAGCTCAAGAAAATAGTCTGTCACTGCTTCCACTTTCTCCCTTCTATTTGCCATGAACTGATGGGACAGGATGCCACAATCTCAGTTTTCTGAATGTTGAGTTCTAAGCCAGCTTTTTCACACTCCTCTTTCGCCCTCAAGAGGCTCTTGTTCCTCTTCACTTCCTTCCATTAGAACGGTAACATCTGCCTATCTGAGGCTGTTGATATTTCTCCCAGGAATTTTGACTCCAGCTTGTGATTCATCCAGCCCTAGACACCTTTAAAAGGACAAGCAGCATATTCATATTACTTCTCGTTCATTTTTCTACCCCTAGAATCAAAGCTTATGTGACACTGACCAGGGCTGGATATCACTTCTTTGTCTTGAATTTATTACTGTCAAGGCTGAGCGGACGTCTCATTGCCTTTCTGCTGAATGCAGAGTAATCCTGTAACTGTTTGCGTGTCTGTGTGTTTCTAGCTCATGAAAAGCTTCATGTTCCCAGTCTCTCTTCCAGAAGCCTTCCTCTGCCAGGGACGGGTCACTGACGGGTGAGCAAACACTTTCCAAGTGTAAACAAAGCACAGATCTTTACTGAAGTCTTACAAAATACACTGTTGTTCCACGAATCTAACTTTTTAAAAAATTTATTTTCTAAGACGTTCAATATTTTTAGTTTAAAAAGACGATAATAAATGGTTTTAGCCAGGCCTATGGAAAGCATGGATCTTTCTGGTTCTGGGCAACATGTTTCGTAGGCCTGAGATGGCAGGGATCAACCAGCAGGAGAAAAGCGAGTGTCTCAGACTCCCTGCCTGTGCTCATGGCCCCGTGGACGCTGCATCCCAGAAAGGCTGGCGTGTCAGCTTCCCGGGGCTGTTGCAACACAGAGCCACAAACCTGGCGCCTGAAATGACAGCACGCCTGCTCTCACCGCCTGGCAGCCAGAAGCCCGCGATCTGGGTGTGGGCAGGAGCACGCTCCCTCCCAGGCCCCAGGGGACAGTCCGTCCTGCCTCTCCCAGCTCCTGGCTGCCTCTCCCAGCTCCTGACTGCCTCCGGGTACCTCGGTCCGCGGCAATGAATATTCAGGACTGACTTCCTTTAGGATGGACTGGTTGGCTCTCCTTGCAGTCCAAGGGACTCTCAAGAGTCTTCTCCAACACCACAGTTCAAAAGCCTGCATCGCTGCATTCTCGGCCTCCAGCTTCCCCGTGTCTGTCTGCTGGTGGCCATCTTTTCTCTGCGTGCCCGTCTGTGTCCAGGTTTGCCTTCTTCATCAGGACACCAGTCCTCGGGCCCGACTCCAGCGCCATCTCATCCGCACAGGCTCCACTCCCAGGGTCAGGACACGATCCAACACACACCAAAGTCCCAGCATCGCTGTGGCATCAGGGGGACTGTCCCGATGCTGAGCCGGTCTGGGAGCCCTCCCGTCGCAGGACACGTGACTTCCAACCTGCCTGAGGCTTTGTTCCCGAGCCTCGGTTTCCCACCTGTTAGACTGGGCAGACGGCCCTCAAGATCACCTCACCTGTAACACCCTTCGTTTTTCACGTTGATGGCCCAATGCATCACAGGCCTTTTTGGGGATCTGATGAAGGCCGAGGCCCCACACTCTGGAAATGATGTGAAGTGATGTGCTTTCGGGGCATGGTAACCTGGAGCCCACTGGGGACCCCAGGCCCGGGTGGTGGGGCACACCTGTGGGACGGGACTCTTGCCCGGGCACGATGCCGACTCTTCCAACCACTGCTGCCTGGTCAGCATCCCCGACTGTCACAGGCGAGTCCACAGCAGACCCTGAATCCCCTGCCAGACCCGAACCTGACCATGGAGCCCAGCCATGGACTATCAAAGATTCTCAGAACAGGGCGAAGCAAACAAGGGTGCTGGCACACGCCTGATGATCGCAGCTAGGCCTTTCTTCGGACACTTGTGCTTTTCTGTTTTAATGTGGCTAAAAGTGTTAGCCACTCAGTTGTGTCTGACTCTCTGTGACCCCAAGGACTGTAGCCTGCAACGCTTCTCCGTCCATGGAATTCTCCAGGCGAGAATACTGGAGCGGGTTGCCACTCTCTCCTCCGGGGGATCTTCCTGACTCAGGAATCAAAGCCAGCTTTCTTGAATTGCAGGCAGATTCTCTAATGTATGAACCACCAGGAGAGCCCTTTTGTCTCGCTAAAGCCTGGTATAAACTGGGATTTGACAAATTAGTATGAACGCTTCTAAAATCTAACCTGAAGACCGCTCTACGGAGATCAGAGAACAAATTAAAAATGCCAAACGTGTTTTTGAACGTACTTGTGATGTTGCTGAGCCCTGGTGAACAGGACAGAGAAGGTGAACACAGCGAAAGCAAAGGCCTGAATGGACCAGCAGGCGAGGGCGTAGCCGCACCACTCCACGACTTCTCCGAAGTAGTTGGCCGCAGATATGTATTCAAACAAGCCCCCTAGGAGAAAACAGAGCCAGCAGCACGTTTACTAAAAAACAATGTCTAACGAAACCTTGACTGCAGAGAGACCTCTGGATACCTGCAGGAAGAACATAAAAACCAACTCTGGAGAAAGACGACCTTTACAGAACTTGCATCGACGAGACACCTCCAGTAAGACCAGCTTTACTATTTCATATTGCAACTTCTGGTAGTGCCTGCATGCCTATATCAACATTCACCTGTTTATCTGACTATAAAAATGCTACGGCTTTAACACACTTCAATATGTTGCTTTACTAGCTAACGAGTCAAGCTGACAAAACTTAAACAAGGCTGGGGGGCACAGACTAACAGTGTCAGTCTGGCTAAGATGGACTTCTAGGAACCCCTAGACAAAAAAGGGAAGGAAATACTAATTTTCAAGGACAGATTCACTTGTGCGTTCACTCGTCAAGTCTTCCCAGATGCATCAAGTCTACACGACAGGCCAGACCTTCTTCTAAGGACTGGGCTGCTCCATGGATGAGACCGCTTTCTCCACACCTGGGCATTATGCCCCAGGGAGGGTGCGGGGGACGCACTGGGCAGAGCAGGGTGCGGGGGCTGGGAGTGGGGCTGCGGTGGGAGGAGCTCGGGCCAGAGGCCACAGCGGCACACTGCAAGGATAACCCCAGGGCCACAGCTTAAGTGATTTGAGGTTCACGGGGTTTTCTGGTTATTTGCTCCGCTGTTATTTCTGTACGGTCTCCAGGAAGATAAACACAAGGATTCCCTGAGTGCTGCGTTTGTGCCATGCACCTCCGCTCTTTGAGCTTTTAGCTTTACCGATTGATTAAAAAAATTTTTTTTCATAAGCTCTGTTGCTTTTTTAACTTCTATATCTATTTAGTTCTTTTCATAGTATGTTACTCCTTTACTCATACTTTCAGTCCCTTTATGGTTGAAACATGCAAGTTTTAAATTTGAAAGTTTAGAACCTGTATCTGGATTCTAAGCTCTGAGATCGCTCACATCAGTGAAGCCCTTGCTCATGGGGCTCTGCAACTTCTGACTGTGGCCCTTCTCCTGCAGTGTAGGGTCTGCTGGGCTCTCGAGGCCTGAGTGGAAGGCAGGTTCTCTGGGAATCTGGGTTTGCCTCGAGCATGAGTGTGAGCCCACCACCTCCAGGACCACAAGGATCCTAATTCATGGCTGGATGGTTTCTCAGATCAGGCAAGTGGCACGTATTTGGGCTACAAGCCAGCCTGAGGGTCAGCGGGTAGTCACCGATTCAACCAAGATGCACTCGGGGCTTTAGCCCTCACTTAGATTTTGCCCTCTAACGATCACGTCTGCTCTTGATACCATACTGATGCATTTAAAAATTTTACTCAACATTTTAAAATGTTTTGGAAAGAGACTCAGTCAAGGTATCAATTCTATTCTATGGCAAGAAAGGAAGTGCTGGACACCCCTCGTAGACCATAAATTCCTACTCATAAGCTCTTCCCAAACACAGACATAATAAGAATTTCCTTTCTGCTTCCATTAGTCAGAACTGGTTCTTCCATCATTTTAATAAAACAATGATTAGCCACTGTTCCTACTAGTCGTGGCGAGACACTGAGACCCTGCAGCTGATGAACAGTGCACTTCAGCGAAGAGCTCCGGCAAAACCGAAGCGGCGCGCGCCACGCCGTGCGACCTTGGAATGCGTGCTAAGTCACTTCAGTCGTGCCTGACTCCTTGCAGCCCGATGGACCGTAGCCCACCAGGCTTCTCTGTCCACGGAGTTCTCCAGGCAGTCAATTTTTTAGAATAAATTCCCCATTTTCAGTACATACCTCTTGGTATTTTATAGCCAGTCTCCCCTGGTTTCCTGAGGTTCCTCAGGATGTGATCGGAGTGGATGTTGATCAGCATGCCCATCAACCATAAGGCAGAACCTAAACAAGAGAAAACACCAAGGGCATTATGGGCGCTGAGCCACAGAATTCACAAGCCCCAGTTGAGCGAGCAGCATTACTGAAACCCTTCACAGTGTCATTAGAGGCATAACGTGCAAGCCCGGCCTGACAGCAAAAATCACGGGAATAAACACTGTGCTTCATTTAGAAAGACGACTTACAGGTGTTGCAAGATAACGCTTTGTTTCTAAAGACACTACCGAATTACCCAGTTTATTTAAATTAGCTTGATCTGATGGTCACAATCTATGTTTTTAGGATGACTGGGATGACTCGAAATCTGACTAAGGCACAAGCCTTCTCTAGGAATTGCCATTGTCCGTGGGTTAGCCCACCAAGTTTATGTGACGTCACAGACACTATCTGA
>SJYA01005637.1:0-24512 GCA_006410615.1 Neotragus moschatus | reverse complement strand
TAGATTTGCTTATCCATCTCCTCACCCAGAGGATCGGCACTCCCCATTTCTAACTTTCAGCCCATGTTTAATGCATCTTTTTTCAAAATTTCTTCAGGACTGCTTACAAGCCTTCACCAACTGAACTACCCATGAGCTACTTCTAACTCACTCAGATTATCAAAAACTTCGACCCCACACAAATCCCTTTGACCTACATTTCAGCCTTTTCTTATCTCACCCCCATGACGCCCCTGTCCCACAGGAAGCAGTTACAAAAGATTGACCTTCAGCCCTTATCCTAAATAAAAAATGTTGGAATGATAGGGCCCACATGGGGTCTCCTTGATAAGATGACTCATTACGCCAACCTCGCAAACAAAGAATAAAATCACAGTGGTCCGTGAGACTGACCAAATTGCCCAAATGGCATGCTGTTTTCTCACTGGCGCCTATCTTCTCAAAGGTGCGAGACCCCCAGATTCCAGACCTATGGTTCCGTGACCATCGCTTCAAAGAATTTTTCATTGGTGGAGTATGAGAAGGACCCTGTCAAAAACGGAGGTCACTGGTTCTCCTTAAGAGCCAGTCACCCTCTCTTTTCCCTCTAATAAATTTCCCTTTTCTTGCCAGATGGCCCACCTTGCTTCTTTTTCTCTCCACTCACCTCACAAATATCACACAAAAATTACACAAAATATCATACTACCAGGGAATTGCAGATTAAAATCATGAGATATCACACCACACCAATTTGGACTCCTTTACTGCATATATATAACAATATCAACTGCTAGAGGGTGAAGAACAACAGGAACTTTCCCTCACTACTGGTATAATGCACGTACAGCCACTTTGTAAGACAGTTCAGCAGTTTTTTCCAAAGCTAAAAAGTCTCACCTTGGGGTCCAACAATCATGCTTTCTTTCTGTATTTAGTCAATGTTATGCCCGAAGTCTGAGTCCCCAGAACTGAGAGAAATAAGGCGTCCACAGCAATGCAAAAGCATAAAGGGGTTTTATTGCTAGCTCGAGCTAGGGCTCCCACCGGCACTGATGCAGCAGCTATAGGGAGGGAGCCCCGAGTTTTGGGCTACACTGCTTTTATAGAGAATTATTCAGGTAAAAAGGTACAAAAAAGTGGTGTTCAGGCAGGAGGACAACTGACTGGTCACTTAAGGGGGTGTTCGAGTTGACAGATAACTGGTTGGTTACTTCCATCTATAGGGTTTGTGTGTGGATTCTTGATTGGTTTTTACATCCAAGGTAAATCACAAGCTCCTGGATGTAAAGTCAGAAGGTTTAGCCTAGGGGCCGATTGGCTCGTGCACAGTGGGGCTAGGTTAGGTAATCTGAGGGCTGATTGGATATGGGCAGTGGGCTCAGGTTGGGTAACATCCAAAGTTCTTTTGCCCGGGACCTTGCAGGGTGGAATCCTTTTACAAGATGGATTAGCTCAGGCCCTTCATCCTCGGGTGAGTGGGACTTTCCTAGGGGGTAGTTTCCCAGAATCATGACTCAGGTTTACAAGAATTCGGAACTTAGGCCTAGTGCAACCTGTCGAGCCTGTCATGGCTCCGGTCTGGTCCCCTAACAGTCAACTGCTTTGAAAATCTATCTCAAATTCAAGCAGAGATGCAATTATGCACAGCAACACTATCCATAATAGCTGAAAACTTGAAGAAATCAGTATATCCTTCAAAAGATGAACATATAAGCAAATTGGGTTACATTCCATCGACCTCACAAACAAAGAATAAAATCACAGTGGTCCGTGAGACTGACCAAATTGCACAAGGTAAGTAGAATATGCTACCCCCCAAATATGCCCTCTCTGATAAAGGGATTATTTCAGTCTGAGGATTATTTCACAAAGAAAAACAATCTCAGAATTTCTGCTCAGAAAACTGAGCAGAGATTGCCCTTTTGTGGTGGACTTTTACAATAGAGAAATGTCCATATTTAAGGGCTGTTCCTCTTTGCACCAGAAATAGAAGGATGATTAAATCTCACATAGAGATTTGATGGTGGAGGGGTTCTGATTTCAATCAGCAAACATTCATACACTTCTCTTCTGTGTTTTGCATAATGACCTGCCAAAACTGACTTCCCCCATTTCCCCAAGGTCTTTCTTTTGTTTGTATCCCAAAATGGTATTTGAGGTGATATTTTTGGATATTTCAAGGAGTGATTCCATTTTCCTGGGTAGCTCTTCTATATATAGGAGGTATACATGTTATTAAACTGTTTTTTCTCCTAGTAATCTATTTTTTTATTTGTTTTTTTATAAGAGAAGTCTCAACTAATAACCTACAAGAGTAGAGGAAAAATTGTTTTTCCTCCCATACACATGCAATGGGATACTGCTCAGCAATAGAAAGGAATGAGCCATGAATCAATGGAAAGACAAAGATAAATCATATCTGACATATTTATTGTTTAGTCGCTTCATCATGTCCAAATCTTTGCAATCCCATGGACTACAGCACATCAGGCTTCCCTGTCTGTCACCATTTCCCAGAGCTTGCTCAAACTGATATCCGTCGAGTCGGTGATGCCATCTAACCATCTCGCCCTCTGTCCTCTCCTTCCTCTGCCTTTGATTTTCCCCAACATCAGGGTCTTTTCCAATGAATCAGCTCTTCGCATCATGTGGCCAAAGTATTGGAGCTTCAGCTTCATCATCAGGCCTTCCAATGAACACCCAGGACTGGTCTCCTTTAGGATGGACTGGTTGGATCTCCTTCTAGTCCAAGGGACTCTCAAGAATCTTCTCCAACACCACAGTTCAAAAGCATCAATTCTTTGGTGCTCAGCTTTCTTTATGGTCCAACTCTCACATCCATACATGACTTCTGGAAAAACCATGGCTTTGGCTAGATGGACATTGTCTGCAAAGTAATATCTCTGCTTTTTAACACGTTGTCTAGGTTGGTCATAGCTTTTCTTCCAAGGAGCAAGCGTTTTTTTTGATGTCATGGTTCCACTCACTGACCACAGTGATTTTGGAGCCCAAGAAAGTGAAGTCTGTCACTGTATCCATTGTTTCCCCATCTATTTGCCATGGAGTGATGGGACTGGATGCCATGATCTTAGTGTTTTGAATGCTGAGCTTTAAGCCATCTTTTTCACTCTCCTCTTTCAACTTCATCAAGAGGCTCTTTAGTTCCTCTTCACTTTCTCCCATAAGGTTGGTGTCATCTGCATGTCTGAGGTTATTAACATTTCTCCTGGCAGTCTTGATTTCACTTTGTGCTTCATCCAGCCTGGCACTTTGCATGATGTTCTCTGCATATTAAGTTACATAAGCAGGGTGATAATATACAGCTGTGATGTACTCCTTTCTCAATTTGGAGCCAATCTGTTCTTCCATGTCCGATTCTAACTGTTGTTTCTTGACCTGCATATAGGTTTCTCAGGAGGCAGGTGAGGTGGTCTGGTTTTCCCATCTCTAAGAATTTTCCACAGTTTGTTGTGATCCACACATTCAGCAACTCTAGTGTGGTCAAAGAAGCAGAAGTAGATGTTTTTCTGGAGGTCTCTTGCTTTTTCTATGATTCAGAGAAAGTTGGCAATTTGATTGCTGGTTCCTCTGCCTTTTCTAACTCCAGCTTGAACATCTGGAAGTTCTCAGTTCATGTACTGATAAAACCTAGCTTGGAGAATTTAGAGCCTTACTTTGCTAGCTTGTGAAATCGGTGCAATTGTGTAATAGTTTGAAGATTCTTGGCTTTATCTTTCTTTGGGATTGAAAAGAAGACTCACCTTTTCCAGTCCTGTGTCCACTGTTGAGTGAGAAGGGACTAATTATCTCTCTATGAGCTGAACAAAGGTGTTTTTGTTTACAGTCAAGCAGAAGGGCAGTGTCCATACTATTAAGTATGATTATAAAAACAACAAAGAACAAGTGAAAGAAACAGTTTCCAACATGGAGTCAGAACTGGCTTTCTCCCTGCAACAAACAGACTCTGTAGATGAAAGACAAAATGGATCACGCATAAACTATGGGCTTTATTTTGCGGAGCTCTTTCCAAGGTGCAGTAGCTAGCAGTGCCGAAACCTCTGCACGTGTCATCTGGAAAGGAACAATAAATGGATAAATGGCAAGTAGTGGTCACCAGGTTCCTCACTGTGGGAGCAGGGAGTTACAGATGAATAAGAGGGAACGCCTCTGTCCTTGTAGTCCTGGATCTCAGCTTTCTGGAAGGATGATGTAGGGAGTTGACTGGCCTGGGGAACCACACGGATCTTTACACTGGGAAGGCCCTGCTGACATAGGAACAGGGCCATCTTTCTACTCACACCTGCTACAAACACTCATCCCTCCATGATCTGCCACATGCAGCTTTTAAGACATTCTCCCCCTAGGCAGATAAAGGACAGTGAGGGTCCAACTTACCCATAACCTGTCCCAATGAGGTAGAAATTGTTAGGCAGTCAGTGTAGAAGTCAGAGCCTCGGTTCTTTTTCTAATTTAAATTTTAATTCTCTTACAAACTTTTTTGGCTCCACTAGCCTAAAGCTGCATTTGTTCCAGTTTCCAGACATTCAGAGGAATGCACCCCTGGTCTGGAGGGTCATAAAACATTCAGACCCAGGACAAGACAATCATTACCTGCTGTTCAGTTTATCAAGGAGAAATCCTCCAGGTAGACAATTAGCTTCTAAACATACATCTAACTCCTAAATAATGGTCTGAGGTCTTAAGAAATGGTTGAGGGATGGTGTTGCAATGTCTAGAAAAACTGAGAAGCTGGAGGACCCAAGAAAGCAATAAAAATGAAAAAACTGGACATTGCAGCATTTAAACTGTTTGATCAGAAAACACACACACCTGGCCCAAGTCAGGATGGCATCACTGACTCAATGGACATGAGCTTGAGCAAACTCCGGTAGACAGTGAAGGACAGGGAAACCTGAAGTGCTACAGTCCATGTTGTCACAAACAGTCAGACACGACTCAGTGACTGAACAACAACAAACCAAAAATACTAGGGATGTTCAGCCCTGCTCACTCTTCTCTTTATCTTCTTTGTTCTCAGAAAAAGGAAAGAAAAAACCTCATTCCTCTTTTTTTTTTTTTTGTCCCTCTTCACTGCAATAGCCACACCCAGAGGCAGCCCCACCTTCCCTGGTGGCTGAGCCCAGACACCCAGGGCCTCCCACTTCCCTTGTGCTCCAGTGACTGTCAGCTCCTCCCCCAGAGTCTATGGCCAGTGCCCACACTAATTCCCCTCTATGGCCACAGCCCTGGCCCAAGCCCGATCCCTCCATCAGGACCTTCAAAACTCCCTGCCCCGTGGCACATCTCACACCCCATCTCAATGTGGTCTTTCTGAAGCATAAATGAGACCGTGACTTACTCCCACCTGTAATGCCCCATAGGTTTTCTCCCTTTGGTTGGGGTGTCTTGTGAGAAAGGCATTCACCTGGCCCTGTCCTCATAAGGCTGCTGGCTCCTGGGTTCCGGAACACTGAGCACCTCAGCGGAACGGAGCAGAAAACCCCAGAATGGGGCTGGGACTGCTGCTGCCTGATCAAAGAGAGCAGAGAAGGGTTCGCCAGCTGGGGCACAAACCCTGCAAGAGTGGCCTCTCCCTTGGCCACTACATCACCCCCATGGGACTTGAGGGAAGGAGGGACCAAGGCACATGTTAGCTCATTCCTAAGCAGGACCGTATAGGTTCATTCATGTCCCCCAAAAGTTACATGCTGAACCTCTAGCCCCCAGGACCTCAGGATGTGGCTGTATTTGGAGATGGAGTTTTCAAAGAGCTGAGCAAAGTAAGGTGCTGTCACTATGGTGGATCCTAAAATCCTAAAAGATGTGTTAAAGTGCTGCATTTAAAATGTCAACAAGTTTGGAAAACTCACTAGTGGCCACAGGAAAGGAATAGGTCAGTTTTCTATCCAGTCCCAAAGAAGGGCAATGCCAGAGAATGTTCAAAGTGTTAGTGAAAGTGTTAGTCTTTCACCTGTGTCCTACTCTTTGCAACCCCATGGACTGTAGCTTGTCAGGCTTTTCTGTCCATGAAATTCTACAGGAAAGAATACTGGAGTGGGTAGCTATGCCCTTCTCCAGGAGATATTCCCAATCCAGAGATCACACTCAAGTCACCTGCATTGCAGGTGGGTTCTTCAATGTCTGAGCCACCAGGGAAGCCATGAGGATGTTCAGACTACCATACGACTGTGCTCATTCCACATGCTACTAAGGTTATGCTCAAAATCCTTCAAGCTAGGCTTCAGCAGCACATGAACCAAGAAATTCCAGATGCACAAGCTGAGTTTAGGAAAGGCAGAGGAACCAGAGATCAAATTGCCAACATCCTCTGGATCCTAAAAAAAAGCAAGAGTATTCCAGAAAAACACCTACTTTCTGTTTCATTGACTATGAGAAAGGCTTTGACCGTGTGGATCACAACAAATTGTGGGAAATCCTTAAAGAGATGGGAATACCAGACCAACTTTCCTATCTCCTGAGGAACTTGTATGCAGGTCAGGAAGAAACAGAACAGGACATGGAACAATAGACTGGTTCCAAGTCGAGAAAGGAGTTTGTCAGGGTTGTATATTGTCACCCAGCTTATTTAACTTACAGGCCGCACACATCATGCAAAATGCTGGATTGGATGAATCACAAGCTGGAGTCAAGATTTCCAGAAGAAATGTCAACAACCTCAGTCCACGGGGTTGCAAAAAGTTGAACATGACTTAGTGATTGAAACAACACTAACCCATACCTGAATCCTAACCCATACTGCACCCATACTTTGACTCCTGCCGTAACCCGTTAACTGAACACCTAATTACTAACATCTTTTCCCTAAAACCTGACACATGATCCCTAAAACCTAGTCATTAATTCCAAAAACCTAACTCCTAAACTATACCATAAAACCTATAATCTTAACCCAAACACACAAACATTTATCCACTAAAACAAACAAACAAAAAAACCCAAAACTGTAAAGCCATAAACATAATTCACACAGGCTTCTTTGTTAGTCTCAAAAACACCTGGCAACTCCCACTTAAGGGTGTTGCATTTCTTAATCCCTCCTTCTGGATTACTCTTTCCATAACTCTCCACAGCTTATTCTTCGCTCCCTTCAGTTCAGTCCAGTTCAGTCGCTCAGTCATATCTGACTCTTTGCGATCCCATGAATCACAGCACACCAGGCCTCCCTGTCCATCACCAACTCCCGGACTTCACTCAAACTAATGTGCATCGATTCAGTGATGCCATCCAGCCATCTCATCCTCAGTCATCCCCTTCTCCTACCCCCAATCTCTCCCAGCATCGGGGTCTTTTCCAATGAGTCAACTCTTCGCATGAGGTGGCCGAAGTATTGGAGCTTCAGCCTCAGCATCATTCCTTCCAATGAACACCCAGGGCTGGTCTCCTTTAGGAAGGACAGGTTGAATCTCCTTGCAGTTTCAGGAACTCTCAAGAGTCTTCTCCAGCACCACAGTTCAAAAGCATCAATTCTTCAGCACTCCGCTTTCTTCACAGTCCAACTCTCACATCCATACATGACCACTGGAAAAACCATAGCCTTGACTAGATGGACCTTAGTTGGCAAAGTAATGTCTCTGCTTTTGAATATGCTATCTAGGTTGGTCAAAACTTTCCTTCCAAGGAGTAAGTGTCCTTTAATTTCATGGCTGTAATCACCATCTGCAGTGATTTTTGAGCCCCCCAAAATAAAGTCTGACACTGTTTCCACTGTTTCCCCAGCTATTTCCCATGAAGTGATGGGACCAGATGCCATGATCTTCATTTTCTGAATGTTGAGCTTTAAGCCAACTTTTGTCACTCTCCTCTTTCACTTTTATCAAGAGGCTTTTTGGTTCCTCTTCACTTTCTGCCATAAGGGTGGTGTCATCTGCATATCTGAGGTTATTGATATTTCTCCCGGCAATCTTGATTCCAGCTTGTGCTTCTTCCCACCCCAGTGTTTCTCATGATGTACTCTGCATAGAAGTTAAATAAGCAGGGTGACAATATACAGCCTTGGTGTACTCCTTTTCCTATTTGGAACCAGTCTGTTGTTCCATGTCCAGTTCGAACTGTTGCTTCCTGACCTGCATACAGATTTCTCAAGAGGAAGGTCAGGTGGTCTGGTATTCCCATCTCTTTCAGAATTTTCCACAGCTTATTGTGATCCACACAGTCAAAGGCTTGGCATAGTCAATAAAGCAGAAATAGATGTTTTTCTGGAATGCTCTTACTTTTTCCATGATCCAGCAGATGGCAATTTGATCTCTGGTTTCTCTGCCTTTTCTAAAACCAGCTCGAACATCTGCAAGTTCATGGTTCACGTATTGCTGAAGCCTGGCTTAGAGAATTTTAAGCATTATCTTACTAGCATGTGAGATGAGTGCAATTGTGCAGTAGTTTGAGCATTCTTTGACATTGCCTTTTTTGGGACTTGAGATGAAAACTGACCTTTTCCAGTCCTGTGGCCACTGCTGAGATTTCCAAATTTGCTGGTATATTGAGTATAGCGCTTTCACAGCATCATCTTTCAGGATTTGAAACAGCTTAACTGGAATTCCATCCCCTCCACTAGCTTTGTTGGTAGTGATGCTTCCTAAGGCCCACTTGACTTCACATTCCAGGATGTCTGGCTCCAGGGGAGTGATCACACCATCATGATTATTCGCTCCCTTAGTGCAAATGTAAATGGCTTTCCTGGTGGCTCAGTTGGTAAAGAATCTGCCTGCAATGCAGGAGACCCAGGTTTGATCCCTGGTTTGGGAAGATCCCCTGGAGAAGGGAACGGCTACCACTCCAGTATTCTTGCCTGTAGAATTCCATGGACAGAGAAATCTGGCAGGCTACAGTCCATGGGATCTCAAAGAGCTGGACACAACTGAGCGATTAACTAGTGTAAATGTAGCTTTTCAACTTGGACTAACACTGACACTCCTGCCCCTCCCTATCCTCTGCATTCCTATCTTCCACCTTACCACACAGTATTTATGCATATTCTAGTGTAACTATAGACGTCATCTGCTGTAGCTATGGTTCGTTGTCTGTCTCCCATTGTTTGAACGTTGGCTCAGATAGACAGCCTAATTCGGTCACTGATTCATCCCAATCACCTAAGACAGTGCTTTGGGCATGAACACTAGTTGATTACATCCCCTCTGACCACAGCCACCTCTTCTGCAGCACTCTCACCCCATCCCTTCCCCTCCATCAAGCTGGTTCAGGGGTTGATGTATTGCTCAGATTCTGAAGTCCATCTGAAGCCCAGCTCTACCAAACAGATACAGGAGTCAATGTTTGTGAGCCTTAGTTTCCTCATCAGAGAAAGAAGGCTAATAACTGCACTTGAACAACCTCGGATGGCTGTGATGATTGAATGAGTCAAGCATATAAACCACTTAGTAGAGTGCTGAGCACATGATAAGAGATCAGTAAAGGTCAACATTATTAGTCTTCTTTTCACATCATCTGCTTCAATATACAGCAAGGAGCTCACTGCATCATTGGCCAGGATTTGCAACTCTTCTTAGTCATTGTCTTTCCAGCCCTCTCGCCTAGTACATGATAAAATACTCAACAGACTAGGGAAAGGGAACTTCCTCAGACTGATCAAGGGTATCTACAAAAACCCACAGCTAACATCATACCTAATGGCAAATGAGTGGATGCTGTGCCCCAGAGATCAGGGACAAGACAAGAATATCCACTCTTGCCAGTACTCTCAGTACTGCGCTGAAGACCCTCATCAGAGCAGTTAGGTAAGAAAGTTAAATAAAAGGACCACAGGTTGGAAATGGACACAGAAAATGTTTATTCACAGATGACATGATCTTACATATTGAAAATCCAAAGGAATCCACTAAAAAAAAAAAAAGACTAAGAAATGAGTTCAGTAAGATGGCAGAATAAAAAGCTTTATTGTTTTTTCTGTGCTCTGAAATGGATTGTGTTGCCCTCAAATCATATATCAACTCCTTAATTTCCAAATATACTATCAAGCAAATAGGATGCTTTGTGAAGTGACTGAGATTAATGAGATCATAAGAGCTGAACTCTGATCCAATATGAATAGAATTGCTGTCATTATAAAACCGAAAGAGATGCGAGAGGCCCTGTCTCTCTCACTTCAAAATGTTTAGTACACAGTGAGAGAATGGCCATCTGCAAGCCAAGAAGAGAAATATCACCAGGAACTGAACTCTGTCAGAACCTTAATCTTGGACTTTCCAATCTCCAGAATTGTGAGAAAATAAAAATTTCTGTTGTTCAAGTAGCCCAGTTTGCAGTATTTTGTTATGATGGCCCAAACAGACAAAGACAACTTGCAAAGAAAAATCAGAAAATAATTTTTTTTAATTACATTCATGATAGCATCAAAAAAGAATTAAGTGCTTAGAAACAAATTTCAAAAAGGAGCAAAAACTATACTCTTAGAACTACAAAACTGTGTTGAAAGAAATTAAGTATATAAATATATGGCAAACATGTCCAATGTTCATATATCAGAATGCTTAATATGCTAAGATGGCAATAATTCCCAAACATACTTTCAGATTTACATAATCCTATCAAAATCCCCAAATAATTCTTTGTCGAAATTGACTACCTGATTGTATAATTCATGTGCAAATACAAAGGACTAGAATTGCCCAACATGAAAAAAGAGAAATGAAGTAGGAAGACTGATATTTTCCAATATGAAGATGTACTACAGGTGGACAGTATTCAAGACACTGTGGCAGGGCAGAAAATAGAAAACTTACTGATGGAATGGACTTGAGAGTACAAAAGCACACACACACATCTACCTATGCTAAACAGTTTTTTTCACAAAGCTGCCAAAGCAATTCAACGAGAAAAGCAGAGAGTATTTAAACATGGATGCTGGTACAAAGGGATAGCAACTCACCAACCAAGGCAAAGAAGGAAGGAGGGAGGGAGGAAGGAGAGAAACAGGAGGAAGCGAAGAGGAAAGGGAAGGAGTGGAAAGGAAAGAAAAACAAAAGAAGAGAAAAGAAAAAAGTGAGCAGTTTACTTTGAATCACTTACAAAGAGTAAATATATAAAATATCTCACCGATCTAAATATAGGAGCAAAAACAAGAAAGCTATACAAGAAAACAGGGGCAAATATTCATGATAACAATTGGCAAAGAATTCTTATATGAAACCAAAAGTACCAGCAGTAAAGCTGTAACCACTATTACAGCCCCAGCTGTATCTTAACCCCAACCTCAACCCAAATATAAGCCAGAGCCCTACCACAAACCTGATGCTTAATCTTAACCCTAATCCTAACTCTAAACCTAACTTCAACCCAAAGCCAAACTGCAATCTGAATCTTAGCAGTAGCCCCAAGCCCAAACCCAAAGCTGAGTCCCTAACTCAAAACCCAAACCACCTACCTACATGAACACTTCAGCTGTGCTGTCTGCTGAACCTGGAGCCCTTTTGAGCAGAGATAACTGTGAGAAGCTCTCCTGTTTGTCTTTACCTTCCGGAGGTACCTAAACCTTGGGAACTTAATTTTGGCCCCCTTTATCTTTTTATCTGCAATTCAGAGCCTAAGTTCACTTGTATGCTCAACAGTCCTCAGGACCAAAACAAATCTCTTAGGTGTTGTGAGATGCCATTTATCTATTCCTACTGTGTCTTAAATGTAGGTAAGTAATTATCGTAAAATTTGAAGACATTTCTGAATTGAAATGCAAATGTGAAGACTTTTATCTATTTTTATAACTAAATATGAAACGTTTCTAACATACCAAAATATAAAGCACAGATTATATCATAGCTTATATTCTCTCATAACATGTATTTCATACCTTAGTGTTGGGGTTAGCTTACACTCAAAAGTAACCAGAGTTTCTTTGTGAAATTATCAATTTATGTACTTTTATGATTTAATAATGTTTCCTATGTTACAAAACGTTCTACATTCCATATGTTACTGTTTTATAAAGTTTTAAATCTTGTATACATGACATCATAATCTAAACCTTCTTAGCTCAGTTCAGTGGGAGCTAACCCGCTTTAAGTCTTTGATAAACAAGCTACTCTGTACTCATGCACATTACTCCAGTGGTGCAGAATACTACGGAGTGGTCATATGGTCATTTAGTTTAGAAAGAGAAAATTCTGATCTTTGTTTTGATGTAACTTATTCTGGAAATTCTATTTTCATTTTTAATCAGTAAGAAAGGACAGATGCTCGGGTAACATGATGCAACAAAGTTACCAAAGCTCTGAAGTTGCCACTTGTTCCCGCTCACAGAAAATAAATAAACAGTGAGAAAGGTGTTGGTCCAGTAAAAGAAAACAAAGCAGCTCACCAGCATGAGAATAAGTTTGGTAGCTTTAATTTCAGGGGAGCCTTGTGAAGACTGGATGGTACTGCGAACATGCTGAGCTGTTTTGCGGTGTCTGAAGAGAACATTCACCATGTAGATACTACTACATGTCATGAGAGAGAGAAGGAACAAATCTCGAGTGAATATTGCACTTAGAAATGTTATTACTATGTGGTGATGAGGTACATCAGTTTTACAATAAGCAGCATAATACCCAGATCTAGCATCAGTGATATTCCTGTTGGCCACGTTTCTTAAGATGATCTCAGAATAAATGACCATGTTGATGATCCAGGAAAAAAGTAAAGAGGGTTGAATAAATGTTGACATTTTTATTTTGAGCCAAACCCACTTACTATTACTCAGAGTAATTGTCACAGCCTGAAAGGTACTCTGGAGAGAGGTTGTGTACAGGGAAATACTTCGAGTAACTCTCTGAATGTAAACCACTGCTTTACATCCAATATCACCCATCTCAGGACTAATTCCAAAGGACAACAGTATATTTGGAATCCCTCTGAATACAAGCGTCAGGATGTTAGCAAAAGTTAGGTGGGCAAGAATCACATCTGTGGGCTTCTTCTTATGAGGGAGAATCAAAAAGATGTACATATACAAAATAAATAACAAGGAATTCCCCAGGAGCCCAATGCAAATTTGAAAAAAGAAGAAGATCCCAAAAATCTTGTCACTGGAAATCATTGTCTTTCAGTCTCTCTTAGATCTTCAAACCAAGGCCAGCATATCCTACAGGTAAATAATTTGATTATGAACATAAAGATTCAAAATAATTGTGATTGTGACTATATCAAGCTTCCAGAAGCCTTCCTGCAATGAGTAAGTGTTCAGCTATACCAGACCTCTTAAAGGACCATCAGGATTTGTAAACAGCAGAATTTAAAGTTTATGAAGAAAGAAAGTATCCTATGCATTCACTATTTATTCCAGTTAATTTCTCTTAGAAATATTCTGCTGATTGTATACATCAAGAAATAGTTTAATTTAAAATTGTAACTCTTAATCTACAGAATCTAATAGTCATATCATTCTATGCATATGAAAAACCAGTAGCAACTGTTACAATGATATTCTTCCCAAATGCTTATTGTATTACATAGCTCATTTTAGAAATAATAGCTATTGAAGCATATATAAATGTCACACAAAAATTCTGCCAAATGAAACATATCTAACACTAGTTATACTTTATTGTCACGTTTGTTATAAGTTTGACTAATACAAGAAAAATTAAAGTAGATATTATGATCAAACTCAAAATCAACAGCCACGTTAGAGATTACCTCCGTCATATTCTAAATCTCTTAACTGACGCAATGAGATCCACTGATTTGCTGAAACAGAAAAATTTAGAATCATCGTTCTCACCACACAGTAAGTGCTGTGTCCTGCAGTGTCTCACGACTCCCTTATCCTTCTACTTGACTATGTCCTTAAATCGTAAGTCGAGACTGACGGCAGATCAAGGGATAGGAGGAGGCTTATTGTTCACAGAATGGGATTCTGTCTGGAAAAAGCAGAATAAGCCTCCCAAGATGATAGGAAAATGGATAGAAAAATGAATATAAAGGAGATTAGGGTGTTTGTTTGTTTTATCATGATGGAGTGTGGTCTGGATGAGGTTGCACACCTGCCAGCAGGGGGTTGCGTGCTTTGAGTCTCTTACCGAAGGCAAAGGCAAGAGCACTTGGAATTCCTTGTCAATTTGCACAGGCGTGAGTCACAGGGGGAAGGGTGAGCAGGCAGCCTAAAAGTTGACAGTAAGCATCCAAAAAATAGAGTCAGACTTATTACAACTATCCACCCATTGGAATAACTGAAATTTTAAAAGTATGTGGGAAAACATGCCTCTCATGCCACTCATGTATAACTAGCTGGAATATAAAAGCACAGTCACTCTGGAAAAGAGTTTGGAAGCTTCGTCCAAAAAAAAAAAAGCTTACCATGCAATGGCCATATAGCTCAGCAACAGCACTCCTGGGAATTTATTTCTGAGAAATGAAAACTCATTTTCACACAAAACCTGTACTCTAGTGTTAACAGCACTGTCATTCATAATAGCCACAAATTGGAAACCTAGACATCTTTATTTCAACAGATGAATGATTTAAACAAACTGCAATACACTCATTCAACAGGACGCTTTTCAGAAAGTTAAGGAGCAAACTATTGATAAATATAGTAACTTGTATGAATCCAGGGGAAAATGTTGAGTGAACAAACCAGTCTGAAAGGCTACACGCTCTATGGTTATATTTATATATGACACTTTTGCATGACAAAATACAGAAGTAGAGAACAGATTGGTGCTTGCTAGGGGTTAAGTCCAGGGAATGGTGAAAGGAGAGATGGGGTGGCTATAGAGGATCTCATGAGGCTTCCTTGTTTAGATGGGATGCTCTGTATCTTGCCCTGATGGCTCTGCTGGTAAAGAATCTGCCTACCATGCAGGAAACCCAGGTTTGAGCCCCGGGTTGGGAAGATCCCCTGGAGAAGGAAATGGCAACCCACTCCAGTAATACTGCCTGGAAAATCCCATGGAGAGTCGGACATGACTAAATCACCACTAAATCTGTATATCTTGACTTTATCTATGTGAGCATCCGCTTATGATACTGCACTGTAGTTTTGTGAGGTGTTACTGAGGAAATTGGGTACAGGGTACATGGGCTCTGTCTAATTCCTAATACCTACATGGGAACATATAATTATCTCAAAATGAAAAGTTTAAGTCAGTATTTTAAAAATCATGGTAGGAGGAAAACTCCCATCACTCACCATTAAATATAATGTTAGCTATACACTTTTCTAGCTAACCTTTACTGAGTTAAGGGAGTTTCCTTCCACTCCTAGTTGACTAACAGCTTTTTAAATGAATGGGCTTTGAATTTTGTCAAATATTTTCTGCAGCTGGATAGTCATTTAATTTTCCTTATGTTACTAAGTGATTTGCCTTGATTGCAATTCAGACCAACCTTTCAGTTCTGGAGTAAGTCCAATTTCATTATGTTGTTTTTTTCCACTTTTTATGTACTGCTGGATTCTATTTGCTAATATTTAGCTTAGACACAAAATCTTGGGTCTGTCTTCACAAGTGATAGTGATCTGTTGTTTTCTGGTCTAGTTTTGACATGAGAATAAAAGAAGTCTTAATGTGATTTGGGAAGTGTTCTTTTCCCTTACATTCTGTAGAAGAGCTTGTATAGAATTGGTATTATTCTATAAACATTCGGCAGGATTTGCTACTGAGACCATCTGGATCTGGAGGGCTTAAGTAGTATAGGGCTATTCAGGGTATCTAGTTCTGCTGTTGTTCTAGTATAGTGGCTAAGTCATGTCCAACTCCCTGCAACCCTATGGACTGCAGCACATCAGGCCCTGTCCTACACTATCCCCTGGAGTTTGTTCAGACTCCTGTCCATTGAGTCAGTGATGCCATCCAACCATCTCATCCTCTGTCACCCCCTTCTCCTCTGGAGTAATTACTGGTGGTTTGTCTTTAAAGGAATTAGTCTATTTTATGCAAATTATCAAATTTACAGGCTTTAGAGTTGATTGTAGAATTCCCTTGTGTATGCATGCTAAGTCACTGAAGTTGTGTCTGACTCTTTGCAACATTATGGACTGCAGCACACCAGGCTCCTCTGTCCATGGGGTTCTCCATGGGGTTCTCTCTCTGTCCATTGTTCTCCAGGAAAACAATACTGGAGTGGGTTGCCATGCCCTCCTCCAGGGAGTCTTCCTGACCCAAAGATCGAACCCATGTCTTCTTCAGCTCCTGCATTGCAGACAGATTCTTTACTGCTGAGCCACCAGGGAAGCTCGTAGAATTCCCTTACTAGTATTTAAGTGTTTAGGGAATCATTAGTTATGTTCTCTTTTTGTCATTCCTCTAATATAATTTGTATCTTCTCTTTCTTTCTTGGTCAAACTGTCTAGAAGAATCTTAATTTTCTTGATTTTGATTTTTCTCTTTTGTTTTCCTGTTTTAAATTCACTGATGTCTGCTCTAATTCTTATTATTTACTTGCTTATAGTTGCTTTATGTTTAATTTCCTCTGCTCTTGGATTGTATTTGGTGGATGCTTAGGCATGGACTCTGAACTGAAGTTCTTACTGTATCTTAAATAGCTTTGGTCTGAAGTTCATTATCTTAGAGGATTTTGTCTCTGTTTACAACATCTGTGGCTGAATGTCAACAGAGAGTGTTGATTATTTTCACACATGACATCTAGCAAGATGAAGAAGACTTCAAAAAGTGACATAAGAATGCCTCTCTGTCACTGTTATCGATGCTACTTCCATCTCTGCCTTCAGCCCAGATACCCCAGGGACCCAACCAGGCTATACCTATGGTGGCACCAAGCTGCCCCTATTACTGTTGTAACCTATCTGGAATGGAGTCTGGCTGGTCTGTCCATTCCTACTTCCACTCCAGAGTGGAAAGTATAGCATGAATCACAGTTTGAACAGGTTCAGAGCAAACTGAATCCAGTACCATACTAAAAAAAATAACATACTATGATCAGGTGGGATTTATCCTAGGAATGCTAGAGTAATTCAATGTATGAAAATAAATCAATATATCACAGTAATGGAATGAGGGGAAAATCTACATCACCATTTCAATGATGCTTCAAAGGCATTTGAAAAAAATTCAGCATCCTTTCATGATAAAAAAAAAACAACACTCAATAATCCAGGAAGAGGAAACTTTCTCAACAAAAGAAAGGCAATATATGAAAAACTCAAAGGTAGTTCAATCCCTGGATCAGGAAAATCCCCTGGAGAAGGGAACGGCAACCCACTCCAGTATTCTTGCCTGGAAAATTCCATGGACAGAGGAGTCTGGCAGGCTACAGTCCATGGGGTTCTAAAGAGTCGGACACAGCTGAGTGACTAACACACACGCACTACACCATACTACATAGCGAAAGACTGGAAGCTTTCATTCTCCTCAAATCAGGCACAAGACAAGGATACCTGTTTCACCACTTCCATTCGATGCTGAGCTATAATTTTTAGCCATAGCAATTAGTCAAGAAAAAAAATGTCATCAATATTAGGAAGAAAAAGTAAAGCTAGCTCTATTCATAGATGATATGATTCTATATATAGAAAATCCTAAAGGATCTACAAAAATATTTTTAACCAATACATAAATTTACCAAAGTTGTAAGATACAATATCAGCACACAAAATTCAGCTGTATTTCTAAATGCTAGCAATGAACAATCCAAAAAAATTAAGAAAATGAAATTTACAATAGTGTTAGAAAGACTATAATATCTAGGAAAACATTTAATGAAAGAGGTAAAAGATTTATACACTAAATCTAAAAAATATAGTAAAAGTAAGTAAATGAAGTCGCTCAGTCATGTCCAATTCTGTGCGACACCATGGACTGAAGCCTACCAGGCTCCTCCGTTCATGGGATTCTCCAGGCAAGAATACTGGAATGGGTTGTCATTTCCTCCTCCAGGGGATCTTCCCAACCCAGGAATCAAATCCAGGTCTCCCACATTGCAGGCAGATGCTTTACCCTCTGAGCCACCAGGGAAGCCCCCAAAAGTAGCAAGGTATTAAAGAAGACAGAAATGAATGGAAACACATCCTATGTCTGTGAATTAGAAGACTTAATATTGTTACAATGGCATTACTCCCAGAGTGATCTATAGGTTCAATGTTGTCCTTTTCAAATCCCCAGTGGCCATTTTGAAGAAATGGAAAAGCTAATCCTAGAATCCCTATGGCATTTCAAAGGACATCAAACCACCAAAGCAACCTTAAAGAATAAAGCTAGAGGACTCACATTTCCTGATTTTCAAATTTTCTACAAAATGACAATAATCATAACAGTGTGATACTGGCATAAAAACAGAGATATTAGTGAATGGAATAGAACAGAACACCCAGAAATACCCATCCATCAATAGCCAGATGATTTTTGACAAGGATGCCAAAGAAATTCAGTAGGGGAGAGAACAGTGTCCAGTGTTGGACTTTTGCATGCAAATGAGTATGCTGGCCCTTTATTTCACATCATATTCAAAAATTAACCCCAAATAAATATATAACTAAAGTTCAGAACTATAAATCTCTTAGAAGAAAAAAAGGACAAACCTTCATGTCCTTGAATTTGGCAATGGTATCTTAAATGTGGCACCTAAAGCACAAAACAACAAAATATAAAATGGGACTTTATAAATTAAAAAATTTTACACATCAAAAGACATGATCAAGCAATTGAAGGAACTACCCATAAAGTGGGAGAAAGTATTAGCAAATAATATCTCTGATAAGGGTCTAGTAGCTGCAATATGTTAAAAAAAAAAAAAAGCTGTTACGACTTAATAACAAAAACACAAATAACCCAATTAATATATCGGCAAATAACTTGAACAGACACTTCTCCCAAAATAATAGAACTATGACCAAGAAAAACATGAAAATATGGTCAATATTATTATTATTTAGAGAAATGCAAATCAAAGCACCAATGAGATGTCAATTCAAATCCATTAGGTTTATACTAATCCAAAAGAAGGAAAATAGTGACAGGTGTGTGGAGAAATTGGAAGTCTCCAAACATCGCTGGTGGAAATTTAAAGTGCTTCACAAGAAATAATGTACTGGTCCTCCCATAAATAAAACAAAGAAGTACTGCATGACTCAGCAATAGTACTCCTATGCATAGTCTCAAATAGATAGAAACAGGCATTCAAACAAAAACTTGCACACAAATATTTGTAGTATATATAGTTGCAATGCCCAAAAGGCGGAAATAGTCTAAAGGCCCATCAGTGAAGGAGTGAATAAGCAAAATGCAGTTTTTAGCTATTGAAAGGAATGAAACAATGATACATGCTACAACATAGATGAATCTGGCAAACATGCTTGTAAAAGAAGCCAGATACAGAAGGCCCATATTTTATTGACATGAAATACCCAGAATAGGCAAGTTCACCATGAGAGCAGATTAGCAGTTGCTGGAGACTGTGGGGAAGAGGGAGTGGGGAATGACTGCTTTGTTGGGCATGAGGTTTTCATTTGGAACAATGGGAAAGTTCTGGAACTTAGTAGTCTGAGACGATCATCTACCATTGTGAATGTATATATGGTCACCAAACTGTAGACTTAAAAATGGCCAAAAGGTGAATTGTATGCTGTATTTTGCTTGCATGCATACATGATCAGTCGAATCCAGCTTTTTGCGATCCCATGGACTCTCACCCATCAGGCTCCTCTGTCCATGAAATTCTCCAGGGAAATTCCTGACACAGGGATTCACCTCTCCTGAATCTCCTGCATTGGCAAGAAGATTCTTTACTACTAAGCCACCTGGGAAATTATGCGTATTTTCTGTAGGTGGTGTGAAAAGTAGCTCAGTTGGGTCCTACTCTTTGTGATCCCATAGACTGCAGCCTGCCAGGCTCCTTTGTCCATGGAATTCTCCAGGCCAGAATACTGGAGTGGGTAGCTGTTCCCTTCTCCAGGGGATCTTCCCAAACCCGGGGATTGAACCCAGGTCTCCTGTATTGCAGGCGGATTCTCCTCCATCTGAGCCACCTTTACCACAGTTTAAAAAGAAAGTTAAGAAATGAAAGAATTTAGTTCTAGGTAGACACAGACTGGTGGGCTGCAGTCCATGGGGTCACTGAGGGTCAGACACAACTGAGCGTCTTCACTTTCACTTTTCACTTTCATGCATTGGAGAAGGAAATGCAACCCACTTCCAGTGTTCTTGCCTGAAGAATCCCAGGTTCAGGGGAGCCTGGTGGGCTGCGGTCTATGGGGTCACACAGAGTCGGACATGACTGGAGCAACTTAGCAGCAGCAGCAGCAGCAGACAGAGACTATCATTCTTTAGAATGTTTTAATCATAAAAGAAGTCACAGAGAACTATAGAATTGATGTGATAAAGGAAACCAAATGGTGTCCTAGAAACTGAATATAGATGAAAATAGCACTATAAAGGTATAATAAGAATATTTTAAGACACACATGTACATACATGCACGCACACGCATACACAGCTCAAAACCATCCCAGTCACTACTACAAAAAATTTCTAAAAAATGCCCTTTCAATCACTTTTTCAGATGAAAAAGTGACTGCTGTTGGATTATGCCCTAAATTGAATTCTTAAGAAGCAGCCCTTACGATGAGATTGTCAGAAACCTTTCCACAAGTAACTGCTAGAACCAGAGAATGTCATAGTGAATTCTATCAAAACATCACGGTACAAGTAATTCTAAAACTCATTGATTTTCAAGATTGGGAACTCATGTACACCTGAGATGAAAAAATAAAAATTAAAATTAAAAAATAAATAAATAAAAAACAAAAACAAACAAACAAAAAAACTCATTGATTGCAGTGGTATAATATTGAAATAAAACACAAGTCTGATGATACATAAAAATGAAAAGACATATCAATATTATCCATGAAGATGGAATTCTGAACAAATCAGTTAATTAATCCAATAATATATAAAATATAGTTTTCAAAAATTAATTAGCTTTGTCTCAAGAAAGCAAATTTACCTTAATGTTAAAAAGAAATTACTCAATGAAATAACTATGTTCACAAGTTAAAGTATGACCGTCCCAGTACTTGCATCAAAATTTCTTGGTAAAATCCAAAATGCATTCAAAAGCAAAACAACTTGTAGAAAAGTAAGGATAAGAATCGTACTGCTTAACCTAGTAAAAGTAATTATTACCCTTGGTTCATAATCATACAACTTACTCTTTCTGAGCAGGAAGAAAACAGGGTAATTTTTCATCATCTTTGTACCAGAGGAGATGATCCACAAAACAGGGCAAGAAAAGGACTCGTGTAAGTTTGGGAAAGGAAGAAACATATTTCCCCCACTAGATGTCATTATTTTATGTATATATAAAGTCCAAAGAACCTAGGGTTAAAAAATAAAATATGAGAGCTTCACAAGTGGATAAAAATATCACTATATAATAAGCAGTAAATTTATTGATGTCAGAAACAAACTCTATTTCTATAGGATAAAGTTTAAGGTTGAGATACTCTCTAAATAGCATAGAAATATCAAGCAACTATAAATACAAAGACAAAAGACATGAGAGCACCAAGAGAAAAAGTATATGATCCTGTTAAGAAATATTAAAGCTCTAAACAAATGTTAAGATCCCTTATATTCAAGACTCAAAGCTGTAATATGTTAGTAATGACAAGTTTTCAGAAATAATACACGAATATTACAGAATTCAAACTATTTCTGAAAATGATAATTCCAACTATAGAATGACCTGCACAATGTCAAGAATAGTCAAAGAAATTTGTATGAAGAAGAATGTGTAAATAGTTGTTCTAGGAGATATCAAAATAAATCATTATAAAGCTAAATCATTAAATACAATGATTTTGATCCAGGAGGTCCCTGTGGAATGAGTAGAATTCCTGGAAATCAATCTACACATTTTCCAGTCCTGATATATCATGGAGGAAGTAAAGTGGGAAAAGAGTCTTTCACAAAAACGATGTTCTTTTCTACAAATGATCTTAGATATTTCTGATATAATGTGATTACTTTATCAGAAAATGCAATTAACATCGTTTTATACAAACAATTCTATTAAATATTTTGAAATTAATATAGAGAATATCTTCAAGAGTTTAGGCCAGATATATTTTTCACAAATGTTTTTTAAAAACAGAAATACAAATAAAAATATTTTTAAAATTTGACCATGTTACAATTAATATAAAGTGAATGTAATAACCAGTCCTATGGAGGAAGAAAGCCTGGCGTGCTGCAGTCCATGGGGTCGCAAAGAGTCAGACATGACTTAGCAAAGAACAACAACAATAATAGAGGAGGAAGGTATCTGCCACAACATAACTGCAAATTCTGGTATGCAGATGTATTAGGATAAGCAAAATTTATTTTGGATAAATGATAATAGAATTAAGTATAAACCAAAGGGCAAGGGAAAGAGGAAAAAAAAGGACAACAAATACTCTTCTGAAAATAGATGATGGTGGAGAAGATCATAGAAACAGCAGAAATACTGTAATTAGTAGCAGAAAGAAAAAAGAGTGATATACATTGCAGAAGTAGATAAAAGATAAATGGAGAAAATGACTTGAAATATTAACTGATAGGAAAAATCATTGGATATATGCTTTAAAAAAAAAACAAAACTCTAAAAAAGGAACACAGGCAAGTTGAAGAGAAAATGCCACCAAGAAAAGAGACAAGGAATAGAATAGAATAGAATAGAATAGGGTTTAAGACACACTCTTAAAGTGTAAAGGAGAAAAAAATAATAAAAGAAAATGGGCAAAAAAGATTACCCAGTCAATCAGTTCAGTTCAGTTCGGTTCAGTCGCCCAGTCATGTCCGACTCTTGCGACCCCATGAACCGCAGCACGTCAGGCCTCCCTGTCCATCACCAACTCCTGGAGTTCACTCAGACTCACACCCATCGAGTCAGTGATGCCATCCATATTTTGATTTATAATCAAGAATATATGGTTATCATAATTACATAGAAGTTTTTTTTAATGAACAAAAATTAAAGAAGAGAAATGGAAATAACCAAAGAAGCCAAGGAAGAAATTTTAAGAGAAAAGAATTCGGAAAAGGGGAATTACTAATAGAATAGAAAATGAAGATAAACTGAAGAAATTCTAAAAGTTGATGTAGTAAAACCACAATGTAATCATACCATAATTTTTTTTTTATAAAACCAATACAAAGAAGAAATTGAAATGGGGGGATGACACAACTGAGCAACTGAACTGAACTGAAGAGATGGGAGCATGAGTTTAGATTTGGAAAGAGGAGAACAGAATGAGTAGGAGAGATTCTAGAGAAGTCTGAGTATCTCTTTGCAGCCCTGAGACCCCAGTCACACCAGCATCCTTACCAAAGCTGGTCTCAGTGGCCTGGTGCAGGCAGGTTAACTCGCACACACTGCGCTGAAAAGCAGTGACAGGCAGCTAGACTTATGGGGAAGGGGCTGCGTGATTTCATCTCCCACTGGGCACTAACCTGTTTGTTATCCAAAGTGGAAATGGCTGCATGTACAGGGACTCAATCTGGCATGTCCAGGGGAGCCTAAATTGCCCTCTCTGATGCCATGTGTCTCCTGTTAATTATTCATCATTTTCAAGTGTGCAATTACCTTCTGAGGTAATAGATTGTTCCTGAGTTGGACTAAGCTTGGCAATTATTCCTCAGGGTTCTAGAACTATGCCAGGAAGATAATCATAAGTTAATTCTCTCAGCTGACAA
Source organism: Neotragus moschatus (assembly GCA_006410615.1). Taxonomy (NCBI): domain Eukaryota; kingdom Metazoa; phylum Chordata; class Mammalia; order Artiodactyla; family Bovidae; genus Neotragus; species Neotragus moschatus. Next base: position 888 of record SJYA01005637.1, on the reverse strand, counting down.
AAATTATGTCAATATTCAGTGTTACACTGGTTACCATGTATCATCCTTGAGGCTGGCGCTGTGACTGTCAGAGCTGAATTTCAGGTTTCTGAAATTTCCATATAAAGCAAATGTATTGCTTTATCTTGTTCAGTGACCAAACTAATTTTTATTTGAATTTACAGTATATAGTCATATCATTCTGTCACCTGTGTAGATTCGTGTAGCCATCATCTCCATCAAGATGCAAATCTGGGGGTTCAGTGGTTAAGACTTGGCCTTTCAGAAGATGGTGGAGGAATAGGATGGGGAGACCACTTTCTCCCCCACAAATTCATCAAAAGAACATTTGAACGCTGAGCAGATTCCACAAAACAACTTCTGAATGCTGGCAGATGACACCAGGCACCCAGAAAGACAGCCCATTGTCTTCCAAAGGAGGTAGGAAAAAATATAAAAGATAAAAAAGAGAGACAAAAGAGGTAGGGACAGAGATCCATCCCAGGAAGGGCATCTTAAAAAAGAGAAATTTCCAAACACCAGGAAACACTCTCAATGCCGAGTCTGTGGCGAGCCTTGGAACCTCAGAGGGCAACATAGCTGGGAGGAAAAATAAGTAAATAATCAGAACCCACAAATTACGTGCCTAACAGCAACTCCCAGCAGAGAAGTAGTGCAGACGCTCGCACCTGCCACTAGCAAGCGGGGTCTGGACAGGGAGGCGAGAGCTGCGTTGCTTAGGGTAAGGGCCGGGCCTGAATGACCCAAGGACGATCTGAGGGAACTAACGAGATAGCAACCCAAACTGTGGGATAGTTATCTCAGCGAAAAGCCCTAACCATACACAGAGGAACTGTACAAAAAAGATCTTCATGACCTGCATAATCACAATGGTGTGATCACTCATCT
>SJYA01005636.1:0-24395 GCA_006410615.1 Neotragus moschatus | reverse complement strand
GTTTCCTTTGTGTGTATGCCCAGCAATGGGATTGCTGGGTCGTATGGTAGTTCTATTTCCAGTTTTTTAAGGAATCTCCACACTGTTCTCCATAGTGGCTATACTAGTTTGCATTCCCACCAAATGGGAATTAATTAAGAGGGTTCCTTTTTCTCCCCACCCTCTCTAGCATTTATTGTTTATAGACTTTTGGATAGCAGCCATTCTGACCAGCGTGAGATGGTGCCTCATTGTTGTTTTGCATTTCTCTGATAATGAGTGATGCTGAGCATTTTTTTTTTTCATGTGTTTGTTAGCCATCTGTATGTCTTCTTTAAATGTCTGTTTAGTTCTTTGGCCCATTTTTTAAATGAGTAACTTTTTTTTTTGTTTTTCTGGAATTGAGCTGCAGGAGTTTTTTGTATATTTTTGAGATTAATTCTTTGTCAGTTGCTTCATTTGGTAATATTTTCTCCCACTCTAAAGTTGTGGTCCATATACACAATGGAATATTACTCAGCTATTAAAAATAATGCATTTGAATCAGTTCTGATGAGGTGGATAAAACTGGAGCCTATTATACAGAGCAAAGTCAATCAGAAAGAAAAACGCCAATACAGTATATTGAGCATTAAATTAAGACTTTTTGTGAGCACAAAAGAAATGACTAGACTCAAATTAGAAATAGAAACCTGCTTCTAGATTATCTAGAATTAAAAACTTAGTTACTCACTGTTTTTGAATTAATTTTTATGGGAGTATAGTTGATTTACAATGTTATACTAGTAAAGTGAATCAGTTACTCATATGTACATATCTACTACTTTTTAGATTCCATTCCTATAAATGTCATTATATTCGCTGGTGTATACTTTGCTTCCCTTTTGGCTCAGACAGTAAAGAATCTGCCTGTAATGTGGGAGACCTGGATTTGATTTCTGGCCTTGGCAGATTCCCTCGAGGAGAAAATGTCAACCCAATCCAATATTCTTGTCTGGAGAATCCCATCACCAGAGGACTTTGGCAAGCCCGTGAGGTCGCAAAGAGTTGGACATGACTGAGTGACTAAGCACAGCACAACATTTCACATATAGTAGCATATATAAGTCAATCACAATCTCCCAATTTATCTCTCCCCCCTTTTCTTTCTTTGTAACAATGTTTGTTTTCTACATCTGTGACTCTATTTCTGTATTGTAAATAGATTCACATGTACTATTTTCTTTTTTTAGATTCCACATATAAGTGATATACAGTATTTATCTTTCTCTGTCTGGCTTCCTACACTCAGTATGACAATCTCTTAAGTCCATAAATGCCACTGCAAATGGCATTATTTTGTTCTTTTTTATAGTTGAGTAATATGCTATTGTGTACACACACACACACACACACACACACACACACACACACATATATATATACCACATCGTGTTTACCCATTCCTCCACGGATGGATATTTAGGTTACTTCCATTTCCTGGTTATTGTGAATAGTGTTGCTGTGAACATTAGGGTACATGTACCTTTTCAAATTATTATTATTATTTTTTAAAAGATATGTCCAGGAGTAGGACTGCTGAATTATATAGTAGCTGTCTTTTTAGTTTTGAAGGAACCTACATACTGTTCTCCATAGTGGTTGTATCAGTTTATATTCCGAGGGTTACCTTTTCTCTACATCCTCTCTAGCATTTATTGTTTGTAGATTATTTGATGACGACAGTGCTGACTAGTGTGAGGAGATACCTCACTGAAGTTTTGATTTGGATTTCTCTAATAATTAGTGATGTTGAGCACCTTTTCACGTGCCTCTTGGCCATCTGTATGTTTTCTTTAGAGTTATGTCTATTTAGGTCTTCAGCCCATTTTTTGATTGGGTGTTTTTTGTTTGTTTTATATTGAGCTTCATGAGCTGTTTTAACATTTTAGAAGTTAATGCATCATTGGTCACTTAAGGTGCAAATATTTTCTTCCATTCTGTATGTGGCCTTTTTGTTTTATTCTTTCATTTGCTGTGCAAAAGCTTTAAGTTTAATTAGGTCCAATTTGTTTATTTTTGTTTTTACTTTCATTACTCTAGGAGGTGGATCAAAAAAGACCTTACTGTGATTTATGTCAGAGAGTGTTCCGCCTATGTCTTCCTCTGAGAGATTTATAGTATCTGGTCTTACTTTTCAGTCTTCAATCCATTTTGAGTTTATTTTCTGTATGGTGTTAGAGAATGCTCTGATTTCATTCTTTTACATGTAGCTTCCAGTTTTCCCAGCACCACTTACTGAAGAGACTTTTTTCTCCACTTTATACTCTTGCCTCCTTTTGGTAGAATAATTGACCATAGGTGAGTGGTTTTATCTCCGGCCTTTCTTTCCTGTTCCATTGATCTATATTTCTGTTTTTGTGCCCTTGCTGTTTTTTTATGAGCTGTCATATTACTGCCATTTTTTAAATCTCTGGCCATATTGACTCTGTAGTTTCTCTTGATTCTCAAATCTCCACGGAAGTCCCACCAAGTGGTCATAAAACCCTAAACATTTTATTTTGCAATATCGCTCTTTAAACCACAGCCTGTTTTGACTCTCACAGAAAATGCTCCATGAAGGCCCTGTCCTGTCCAAGGTTCACCCTACATAGGGGTTGACCAATATACTGAGACAATAATACGTGGCCACCCCCTCTAATCCTGAAATGCTCCTGTCTGCATTCTATGTTGCCAGTAAGAACACTCTGGTCAATGTAACCCTGATATTAAAGGAACCCTCCAATCTGACCCCAAACTATTAAACATGTCTGCCCTCCGGTCTCTTCCATGTTTCTCCTGTAGTGTTTCAGTCCACTCTGGCTGTTATAACAGGATATACCATGGACTGGGAGGTTAAATAACAATGGACATTTATTCCCCATAGTTCTGGAGGCAAAAAGTTCAAGATTAAGTTGCCAGCAAATTTTGTGTCTAACCAGGGCCTGTTTCTTTGTTCATAGGGGATATCTGTGTCTCTGCTGTCAGTGTCTTCATGTTGTAAAAGGGGCTGGGGAACTCTCCAGGGTCTCTCATAGAAGAATGCTAATACTAATCATGAGAATTCCACCCTCCCTAGTGTTAGTCACTCAGTTGTGAATGTCTTTGCAATCCATGGACTGTAACCTGCCAGGCTCCTTTGTCCATGGGATTTCCCAGGCAAGAATACTGGAATGGTTGCCATTCCCTTTTCCAGGGAATCTTCCTGACCCTGGGTCTCCAGGGTCTCTCTGTATTGCAGCCAGATTATTTACCATCTGAGCCACCAAGGAAGTCCCTCACACTTCTGGGAAGGCCCCCACACTCCCTAATCACTAACTACTTCCTAGAGCCCCCACCTTCAAATGCCAGCACATTAGCAGTGGGGGAGAATGTGAATTTGCAGGGGGAGAGAACAGATGTTCAATCTATGAATATATTTAGTTAAATGGGTCTATGAGTTATTCCTTGTTCTGACCTTGTAAGAAAATATAATATACTACAATAGTCCTCATCTTTCACTCTGCTTGCCTAAGTTATATTCAACTTTAAAAACCAATTGCATATTATATTTATTAATATTTCACAAAATTGTCCCTGTGCATCCCAAGTTAAAAAACGACACCCCTCCAACAAGTCTTTTTTTTTTTTTAATCTGAATGCCTTTAGCACTTGCTACTAACATAGACCTTGAATCATATACTCCTTTGAAATCACAATATCTCTGATGTTGCCTTTGTTGAAGGTTGTATATATCTTTGTGTGTTCTAATATGGCAAGTAGAACATACATCCTCCAAGGCCAAGAACTGTTCTGTAACTATCTTCTCTGATGAAAACAGATACATCAGTTTAAAATAGTCAATAAATCTTCATGGAGCAATTTTGATTTAATTCCCGATTCGGGACCACCCCTTACTGAACTCTGTGTATCTAACCCAACATGACTTAAATATAGCTGTTTCCTCTAGGTGAACATAGAGACAGTCATATCTTAACTGTCAGGGCATAGAGACAGACATTCTCTAAATTTGAAGTTGTATTTCAACTTGTCCCCAAATCTAAAATAATTAAAGTTGACATCAATTTCCAAATGTGATAACACTATAATATCAAACTTGGAAAATAAATCCCATTAGAACCTCAAAAAGTGAATAAAAATGGACCTATGAAGGGATACTGTGCCATGCAGAAGTGGAAAATCAGCATCTTTATTCCATGGTTATTACAAGTTCTAGGAAAATAGCTGTGACAGACTTCTTCCCTCTATCTTCCTCTCACTTTTATAGGATTACTCCTAATTTTCTGCATTGATGGTGATAAAGTGCTAAGAGATGACTGTGATAGGGCCGTGAAAGTCAGAAAATCATGACTGGGTGATGCTGAGGTATCAGTCTTATTTAGTTTTGTTTTTTCAAGGAAATGTGGTTGAAAGTATTACTGGAGAAATTTGTATAATATTAACTCTGTCTGGTGATGTTTAGAACTTGAGAACTTTTAAGAACTAATAAGGGGTTTGGTTGCATTTGGATTAAATTAGGCTAAAGGCCCAGCAATGTTGAAATTCCACCCTACTCTCCCTCATTGTCGTTATGAGGTCCTAGGGAGCCATTCACAGACCTATAGTCGGATAAAAATCAAAGCATCATTTTATTTTTAGCTTGACTGGTGACTAATGTCCCATGTAAAGACTCTTGAGAAACATAGGATGAAAAAATAGGATAAAAGCTTCTGGAGTATCATATTCATACCAACGACATCGTAGCATCTCATCACATGCGGCCACCCACATGGTCAGGGACTGGAAAGGATGGGGCAGTACCATCAGACCAGCACGCTGTGAGGGAGGGCCCTGGAGAGACGGCCCTCCAGTCTGTGCGAGGCAGCAGAAGGGCCCGATCCGCAGGGTGGACGTCTCAAGCTGTTAAAGCCCATCGGCCTCACCAGCGCTTAGGGATCCGATCAAACAGGCCCTCCTGTCCGAGAGGGGGCGATGCAGAGAGGCTGTGGGGGACAGCGACAGTGTCCCTTCCTCTCCTACAAGCCTATCATGTTTCGATGAGCCTGAGAATCTGTCAGCCATGATCACTATTCTTTGTACATATTGTAAGCTGGTGAAATTAAAAATCATTTGATCCTCGTCTAAATTCCCTTCCTGAGCATATGCTTTATATTAGCAGCTCATGGTCAAGATAAATGTCATTGGGTAGGGTTGAGTCCATTTGTTTATTTTTTTAAGTTGGTGGTCTGCAGCTGGCTAGTATTGAAGAGAAGACCAATAAAATCAAAGACTCAAGGATCCAACTGAGGCCTAAACACATATTTCTATTTGCATTTATATAAAAATATGTACTTGTTTGCTTACCAGGTGGCACTAATGGTAAAGAATCTGCCTGCCAATGCAGAAGGCATAAGAGACACAGGTTTGATCCCTAGTTTGGGAAGGTACCCTGGAGGAGGGCACGACAACACACTCCATTATTCTTGCCTGGAGAATCCCATGGACAGAGAAGCCTGGCAGGCTACAGTCCATAGGATCGCAAAGAGTCAGACACGACTGAGGTGACTTAACATGTATGCACACATGTAGTTGTCTATAATCTTCTCAGTTGATTTTAACGTGCCACAACTCGTTAAAAACTGCATGTATTTTTTCATAAGACTCATTTATTAACCGAAAATGACTTCACTGCTAATAATGAGAAATTCTGGAAATAAAATATGAAGCGTTTACAGGAGATAGGCAGAAATATGCTTGCAAACCTACAAGTAAGTTTTAACATGTATTTGGATTCTGTTTACTACTATCCGTGCTTCAGTGGTGTTTTTACATGAGCCAAAATGGGTGGTTTATTTCATTATCCTGGTCATTTTGGAAGTAACAAATCATATTAATATGGGCAACTGTTTTGAGTAACCATGAATATATGTATGGGGAACATATTTCCCAACCCCCCAAATACTAGGACAGATTTCTTGTATAAATGTAGACATATGGAAGGCACTCAGACTTACAGAGAGAGGATGAAAAGACAAGAAGACTAACATGCAACATGACCCCATTTTTAGCAGACAAATCCATTTTGAGGTCTTGGCGACAGAAACATGAAAGTAGACACAGTTTTATAAAATACAAAATCTTGTCTTCCCTGCTTAAAACAAACAACATGTTGGACCATCAATTTAAATATTAATATGTAATGATAAAAATACTAACAAGAACTACTTCAGTATACGTAACGTAGAAGTTATGGAGAAAATGACTGAAGAATTGGACATCCTGAAATTTAAAATCCAAAAACAAAATTGAGAAGAATAATTTGCAATAGTGTGAAACACAAGGGACTATTTTCTTAATTTATGACATGTACTCCCAGAACTATGAGGAATGGAATAAATCCTTTAATTGAAAACCAGGTAAAAATATGAACAAGGCGTTCAAATATAAGCCATCCATGGTAATAAGTATATTTAAGGCAAATTAAAACAATAATGCAATATAACATCTCACCACTCTGAATGGCAAAACTTAAAAATTTTTGGTAACTCAGAGTTTTTGACATACTTAGACAAATGCCTTTATATCCTGTTGTTAAAGTTATGAATTACAGCCATTAGTTTTGGACAGAAATTTTGAAATTTCTCTCAAATTTAAAAACTATTAATGCAAGCTGTCTCTCTCAGCAAGGCTATTCTTCATAAGAATTTATTATACAAAACTACCATGAAATATACATAGAATGAAATGCTTATGGGCATATTTTGATAGCATTAAAAGCAGATTCAAAATGTATTTTTTTTATTTTATAAGAATGTCTATCTTTCTAGGTTAGAGGATGCATGTATTACAGTGTACTATGAAAAAATAATAAATGAATCTTTATTTGTTAGCATGAAGAAATGTCACAGTATATACTTCCCTGATGGCTCAGCTGGTAAAGAATCCACCTGCAATGGGGGGGACCTGGGTTCAATCCCTGGGTTGGGAAGATCTTCTTGAGAAGGGTACAGCGACCCACTCCAGGATTCTGGCCTGGATAATTCCATGGACTATAGTCAGACATAACTGAGTGACTTTCACCATAGGTAACACTTATAAATTAGAGCAGTATCAGTGTTCAATTACTCTCAATGTTTTATTTTCTTGAATAAGTGATATGTAATATCTCATAAAACACCATCTGGAATTATGGATGCTGGCGGGACCCAGAGTATCCCTTCCTTATATATATTCAATAATTGCAGCACATTGTAGTGATTGCAAGGATGAGGTCAGAAGGAGAATCAGGGCATCTATCCAGCCTGAGGGCTCCCTGAGGGCTGCCTTCCAGCCGTTGTCATTTTAATCAGGATAAAATGCTGCCTTAATCCAGAAAAAGTATGGCTCTCCTGGTGTTCAAGGCAGGCGAAGAGTAGGGGAGGTTTGGTTTTTACTGTTGTTGCCTTTTTCTCTTTATTTCAGAATTCGGATGCAGTTGATGTACAATATTATATGACTTTCAGGTGTATATCAGAGCAATTCAGAATTTTTAAAAAATTATATATTCTATTGGTAATTATTGTAAACTTGGCTGTACTCCTTGTGTTATACAAGATATATTTGCAGCTCATTTATTGTATAAATAGTAGTTTGTACATGTATTAGCCACTAGTTTCATTTCCCTGGGTTTGTTTCTATTTCGTTATATTTATCTTTATGTTCACTTTTTTTTTTTAAATAGTTTAGATTCCACATACTAGTGAAGACATACAGTATTTGTCTTTCTCTGTCTGACATTTCAATATGCCCACTGCCCTACAGGTCCATTCACATTGCTGCAAATGGCAAAAATTCATTCCTTTTTATGGCTGTTTTCTAATATATACCACGTCTTCCTGATCCATTCATCTGTCAAGGGGCACTTGGGTTGCTTCTGTATCTTAGCTCTTGTAAATAATGCTGCTGTGAATGTCGGGGTGCATATATCTATTTGAATTAGCATTTGGATGTTTTTGAGTTTTGTAAGTGTGTGTCCTCTGCCTCTGGACTTCTTATGGAGGCAGTTATCTCTATGTCTATGAATATCTGTATCTTAATTTTTTTCCCCCTCACTCTCTCATATATATATATCTCAGCGTTTCTCAACCAGAAGCAATCTCATGCCATAGGGAACGTTTGGTAATGTCTAGAGACATCCTTGTTTTTCACAGTTGGGTGGGGGTCCACTGGGGATGAAGATATAGTACATGCTGATGGATGCCTTAAGACACACAAGACAGCCCCATGTGACAGAGGATTGTCTGCTATGAAATGTCAAAAATGCTGAGGATGAAACCCCCTGATCGGAAGCAATAAACCGTCTGTTTAGGACCATCTGTGGCTGTAACCATCTATATCTGCAGGGCTCCCTCTACATGCCTCTCTATGTTGTTTCTCTATGGAGAGACCCAAGCTGAAAGAGGTCAGTGAGAATGCTCCGAACCTGACAGTTCTATCTTGGCATGTGGAGGTAACCAGGCAGACGGGCTGATTGAATCGAACAGATATGAAGGGTCTCCTGTAGGACTGTGTCAGCAAGGAAGTGGGATTTCTAGCATATCATTATTCAGTCGCTAAGGTGTGTCCAAATCTTTGCGACTCCATGAACTACAGACTGCCAGGCCTCCCTGTCCTTCACTGTCTCATGGAGTTTTCTTGAACTCATGTCCATTGAGTCAGTGATGCCATCTAACCATCTTATTCTCTGTCACCGCCTTCTCCTCCTGCCCACAGTCTTTCCCAGGATCAGGGTCTCTTCCAGTGAGTTGAGTCTTCACATCAAATGGCCAAAGTATAGGAGCTTCGGCTTCAACATCAGTCCTTCCAATAGATATTCAGGGTTGATTTTCTTTAGAAGTTTCTGGTTTGATCTCCTTGCAGTCCAAGGGACTGTCAAGAGTCTTCTGCAGGATACAGGATGCTCAGGGCTGGTCCACTGGGATGAGCCAGAGGGATGGTACAGGGACGGAGGTGGGGGCGGTTCAGGATGGGGAACACGTGTACACCCGTGGCGGATTCATGTTGATGTATGGCAAAACCAATACAATATTGTAAAGTAATTAGCCTCCAAATAAAATAAGTAAATTTATATTTTTAAGAAAAAGAGTCTTCCTCAGCACCACAATTTGAAAGCATCAGTTCTTTGGCACTCAGCCTTCTTAATGGTCCACCATAAAGGCATCACCTAATTTCACTAAGAATCATTGTTACCTTATGTCTCAAAAGGAAATAAAATTGTTATTATTATTTCAGTCTTTGGTTTCTGGGAAAAGGAACATAAAGGTGTCCAAAAGTCAGTAAGATATTAATTGACTTTTATTATTGTACATGATAGTGAATCTGCAAAGAGTTTGTTCAAACAGCTTACTGGGAAGCCATCCATCACAAAAAGCAAGCAGGAGCTATAAATAACCAGATTTCTTAGAATTTATAAGATTTTAAATGAATTTTGTGTGGATGACTGTTGCCAAAATCCTGGCCTCTGTTCTCTAGTGCTGAATAGAAACTCAGAGACCGAATTTCAGGTGAAGTAGAAGAGCAACTTTTATTGCTTTGCCAGGCAAAGGGGGAACACAGTGGACTCATGACCTGAAAACCATGTGACCCATCCTGGTGGAGTTTGTGAGGAGTTATATAGTATTTGAGGAATGGGGCATGATCAGCTCGTGGACAGTTCTTGGATTGGTTGGTATCAAGGTGCAGTTTCAAGCATCATCAGCCTTCTAGTTTCAACCAGTTGAGGATCTATGTTCTTGTGGTCAGCAGGTTTCATCGGAGTGGGGGTAGGCTTCCTGTAAAAACAACTTAGGGATGTGTATCAGACCTTTATCTGTATCTTTCAGGGAACTGGAAGTTTGGTGATTCTGTTATGTTGCAGAATTATAGTCGAAATTTTTACCAATTCTTTAGCCCAACAGCTATTCTTTGTTTCTGCATCTTCACATTTCCCAATCATTAACTCTTGAGTCAGCATTTTACTTCAGAAGATAAGGACACAGGGGCTTGTACACGGCTTCATGAACAGATCTGTAGTTGAATGATTTTTATGTTTAAAATATACTTTCCCTCCCACTTGCCTCTTTTATGTGTTTAGGTAGCAAAACCTTTGCTGATTTCTCCTTTTACTCCCATTCAGCACTTAGAATACATTAAACAAATTCATTTTGATTGATTGAATACATGTACATTAGTTGTTTCTAAAATAATTTTAAAGGAATGAAATCTATATACAAAAATATATTATGCATTTTAATTCAAAACATTTAAAAGGCAGAATAGGATATTACTTAGAACTTAAAATAATTATTTCCTTTACTATGGTAAACACAGTCACCCTCCCTGTGCGTATAAATGTGATTGACTTTGTATCTGAATGTACTGAAATACAGGGCTTCCTAGGTGGCGCTAGTAGAGAATCTGCCTGGTGATGCAGGACACAGGAGAGATTTGGTTTGAGCCCTGGATCAAGAAGATCTCCTGGAGGAGAGCATGACAACCCAGGAGTCTGGCAGGCTACAGTCTGTAGAATCACAAAGAGTTGGACACGACTGAAGCGACTTAGGACAAACACCCATACTGAAATATAATCAAAAGGCAAAGATATATATCTTAGAAGCCCTCTTCCAACCTTTAAAATATTACTGTTATCCTAGAGTAATCTTGATATTTATACATGATGAACTTGTGCATTTAACTAGCCAAAAGCATTATGTATAAAAATTGTATAAGTGATTAAGAGTGTTTACTGTTCACAAGCCTCTAAAGTTAGTAAATTCTTTCAAATAAGGTCACTAGAAGCAGAAATATTGGCCCCTCTTTCTGAACCTCAGTTTTACATCTCCCCGGCTTACCTCTTAGAACCTTAAGTACTAACTCAAGCAGAGTTCAGAAACTTGCTCATAGATTCCAGGTGGCAGACACAAGTGCATAAAACCTTCAGAGCCTTTCTTTAGTTCATCCTTGCCCTGAAGGATGAACCAGCTTGGGGAAGATCCTTAAGTTAGTGGGAAATAAAACCTGCCCATGTGAACTTTCTCAGAAGGTTTCAGAGCTGAGCTCTCCCCTTCCAACCTTGGCCCCCTGGGTCACCAACCCTAAATGGATTTCCTTGGCTTCATGCCGAGGAGCCAGCTCTTGTTGGTCTCTGACTTACAATTAGTGGAAAATCAGATGAGTTTCTCTCTGAACCTTACCCTCAGTACAATTTCCCAAGCTCCAGAATTGTATTGATCCCACACTAAACCCTCAGACGGAAGATGTAGGGTCATGACTATAGTTAGACTATACTACTCACTACCGTATACTTTATCACTGACATCCGTTAAACTTTCTATTTTAGAAATCACTAGTATAAACCAAAATCTGTATAGCTGTATAGCTGGCTTCCTGCTTCAAGGAAACAGCTCCCCCCTCCCACCATAAACATGGGTTGTGTTCTACTTGAGAGAGAATCGGAGTAAACAGGAAAGAACACCAGTGAATGTTTCATATAACCTATCACTTTTCAGCCCAAAGAGGAGAACTGAGATAAACAAAACTGGGGCCTCCCAAAAGTTTTTCAAAGTGTTTTCCTTCAAGGAGACAGCAGCTCAGTTTCTCATAGCTGTTCTTGGACTCTCTGTGGCTATTTCTGTTCTCATTATATCACGATATAGATCCATGACCATCCCATTGACAAATGTACCAAGCTAGTCTTGGATATAATAAGGTGCATTCACCACCATATTGTTTTGCTCCCTTTAAAGGTTTTCATGTTTTATGTCCCTAGGAGTCAGATTTTTTTTTCTAAAATTCAAATGCTTTGTGTATATATAGAACTTTCTAACAGATGTAGGTAGGCAAATATTGCCTTTGAAAAGTGAGAATGAAGGTGAGAAGGAAGTGGCCAGTAACTTACAAAGATGGATTCCTTGTAACTTACAAAGGTGGGTAGCTGTAACTCACAGAGGTGAGAGAGTTGAAAGCATTTATATCATCAAGCTGATATGTTTATGCTCATTGAAATCAGAAGCACTGTCCACGAGTCGACTGCTTTCAAATGTAACACTTACTGCTCACATAAGGACCTTGAAAGGATCCTTTACACTGCAACTTTACCCTCTAGGTGAGGCTTTATAGCCACATATGCTATGGCCCTCGTATTTCATGATTTTGGGAAAATATCATGCATATCTTTTAAAAGATAATGCATGAAAAAGTTATTTACTAACACACTTCGGGTGTTAATTTTCTTTAAGTTAGTGAGTTTTGTACATCAAATGCATATTTTAAATAATGGTTGTGTGTGCACATTTCCCTGAAAACTGCAAGCCGAAGGCACAGCATTTCAGGGAAACACTCGAGGCCAGAAAAGGATGTGGTGGGAAAGACTGAGGGGCATTGAGGGAAGAGACACAGAAAAGGAAGGTCTGTGTCTGAGCTGATGATGACTCAGGGCCACTGAGTGGTAAGCAGTGCAGCTTGGTTCTGACCATGCGCTGTGGGGTCCCTGGTTTCCTTCCACATCTGTTTGACCCCTACATCTGAGAACTCTTTCTCTTTCCAAATGTCCCGGTCATGTTTCCCACTTTCTCAAGCTCTCAATCAAGTAAACAGCAAACACACTGAATGAAGAACAGAGTGATGATGAAACTGCATCCATCCTGAGATCATTTGCAAAGATGAAGATTATCCCCATCATCCCCTCTCAATGTCAAGGTGTGGATGTGTGAACCTCAGGCCACCTACCCCCGCTCCCCCCACTATGTGTTTGTCACTTAGTCATGTTTGACTCTTTGTGACCCATGGACTGCAGCACACCAGGCTGCCCTGTCTCCCGGAGTTTGCTCAAATGTGCATCCATTGAGTCAGTGATGCCAGCCAAACATCTCATCTCCTGTTGCTTCCTTCAGTCTTTCCCAGCATCAGGGTCTTTTCCAGTGAGTCAGCTCTTTGCAGAAGGTGGACAAAGTAGTGGAGCTTAACTGTCTACTATGGATGTTGCACTAATCTGCAAAGGCCACGGTGGGCACACCTGTCACTAAGGGGTCTTCCGTTGCCACTTACTGTACCAGCTCCTTGAACTCACAGGCCTGCTGGAGAGAGAGAGACATAGAAAAAGCGAGTGTGTGTGTGTGTGTGTGTGTGTGTGTGTGTGTGTGTGTGTGTGTGCACTCAGTCCTATCTGAGTCTTTGCGACCCCAGGGACTGTAGTTCGCCAGGTTTCTCTGTCCATGGGATTTCCCAGGCAAGAATACTGGAGTGAGTTGCAATTTTCACCTCCAGGGGATCTTCTCAACCCAGGGATCATAACCCAGACTTTTACATCTCCTGCACTGGCAGGCAGGAGGAGGATGTGGGTACCTGAAACAGAGCGGGTGCAAGGCAGCAGGTGAGGTGAGGCCAATATAGATACAGCAGCCTTCCCCAGCTCTGGCCAGTGGCTGCCCAGCACAGATGGGGTCTGAGTGCTGCAGCTGCTTCCAATTGCTTTTCTGCTCAGGGAGGTTCCTCCTAGGAATACATAACCCAGGCCCGTGGTCTCCCAAGAGCCCCTGCAGTCAGTGATCTGCCAGAGGGTGGCTCCTGCAGCGGTTCTCTGTGGTTCTTGCTGCCGCCACGTGCATTCACGGGTGTGTCCCAGGCATCCTCTCCTGCCCATGTCTTTGCGGGACCCACACTTGCTGTTCTGGAAGCTCCAGGCCACCCGTTCCCGTTTGCCTTCGGAGCAAACGGAGCCCACAGTCAGTCGACTGCCAGGACCAGGCCCACCCGGCGGGAGGCCCCCACAGAGCTCAAAGGAGAAGATTTCTTGCTGGAGGGGCCTATGGATGGGCTGGACGTGAACTTGGGGCCAGAGAGTGCAACCCTGGAGTTCCTCTCCGGGGAAAGGACTTGAGAGTGGCAGCAATGGTCTCCGGAGGCATCCAGACACCCCAGAGCTGTGAGAAGGAGCAGCAGGCCCGAGGATGCAAGTGAGTGCAGGGGGTTTTCTTACTTGGGGTTGTGTGTTTGCATTGGCCTTGCTGCCCACTGGCTGCCCAGAGTGCAGGGAATGGAACACACCCCAGGGCTTTGTGCAGAGCTGTGGCTAGGACTCCTTTGTGCAGGAGCCCTAGCTAGGACACTTGGGACTACAGAGTAAGAGCCCTGGCCCCAGCTTGTGCTGGGAGGGTGTCTTTTGTTGGAAAATTTCCTGAGTTTGGCCTGAGAATGGCTGCTAAGCCGTGGATGGCCTTCACACTGCTGTCTTGGGAAGTTGGTTTGTGTAGCTGTATTGAGGGCCCACCTAGGGCATCTGGGGTAGGGTCCCCACTGAAGGGGGTGCAGTGTGCATGCACCAGGTGGGGTCAGAGCTCCAGTGCCCTTCCTTTTAGCTACCTGGGCAGATAAAAGTGACCCAGTCTGTGGTTTGCCCGGGTCTGTGGGCTTTGGAGAGCCTGGCACTGGGGTCTGGAGGAAGAAGAGGCTGTGGACAGGCCACGGAGAGTGATCAGAGTTGACAGAAGCAAGGTATCAGCTGTGCTTCCATGAGGGGCCATGGTCTGACCCTCATTGTTTCCATTTAAAAAAATATATATATATACATATTTATTTATTTGGCTGTGTCGGGTCTTAGTTCCTGCACACAGGATCACCATTGTTTTATTATTAAAAAAGAAAGAAATGTGAAAA
The DNA here is from genome assembly GCA_006410615.1 of Neotragus moschatus. Lineage (NCBI taxonomy): Eukaryota > Metazoa > Chordata > Mammalia > Artiodactyla > Bovidae > Neotragus > Neotragus moschatus. The sequence continues at coordinate 9,749 of SJYA01005636.1, read as the reverse complement.
AACATACAGTGAGGGAAGTATATGTGGGCAGCAGCAGCTTGAGGTATCTGCCCTGAACGGTTAATTAACAATCCCAGCCTTGTCAATTCCATCTGTTGGTAATTCCAGAGTAATGAGAGGAGATGGCCGTGAAACACCTGGCCCCAGAATAGCTGGGGACCATCTAGGTTTCTGTTACTTCCCTTGGAAGACGAAGAGGTTTGAGAAGATTTCAAAGGTATCTTCTGGAAAAGAGTTCGCTGTTTCTTACGACACCTTTCATTGCAGTGCCATGGTTTGTCACATCATGTATTTGAATGTTTTCAGCCACTTTAATAAAGTTTGTAATCACTAGTGTATTATGTTTTCACTCACTGTGAGTGAATGACATTTGTATAATTACTAGGTAGTGGATTTGCCAAGTTTTTTTTTTTTTTTTCCTCTGAAAACCTAGTGTTTCCTGAGTTAGGACTCTGGTATGTAAATAGCCCCACGTGGTTGGGATGCAGTCTAGATTCCTTTACACAAGACCTGGAGACAGCATTTTGGACAATTGTTTTAATTTCTCTGGGTAAATACCTAGGAATGAAATAGGTGAGTCTTCTGATAAGCTTGTGCGGGCTTCCCAGGTGGCACTAGTGGTAAAGAATCCACTTGCCAGTGCAGGAGACAGAGATTTGATCCCTGGGTTGGGAACGTCACCTGGAGAAGGCAACACAGTTCAGTATTTTATTGCCTGGAAAATGCTATGGACAGAGAAGCCTGGCAGGCTACAGCCCATGGGGCTTCAAAGAGTTGGACATGTCCGAAGGTCTGAACACAGTATCGATGGTTTATATTTTCTTGAACTGGCCAAAACACTTCCCATGGGGTGTAATTTTTTACATTCCCATCAAAAGTTGTGAATTCTGGTGGCTTCACATCTTTGTAGTCCATACATCTGCTCTTTAATTTTGGTCACTCTAATGAGTACGTTATGGAGTCTTACTTTCTTGAGTTTTAATTAGCATTTTTGATGTTAGGATCTTTTCATGTGCTCACTGGTCATTCGTGTATCTTCCTTTGTGAAGTCTCTCTTAAAATCTTGTTACACCGATATATGTTACAGATAACTTCTCACACATTCATTTTCTTTACGGTGTATTTTGAACAACAAACATTTTAAATCTTGATAAAATCCAATCTATCGATATATTTTATGATTTTATGCAAAGTGTAAGAAATTTTTGCGTGCTTTCAGTCACAAATATTCTCCCTGATAACTTTTGAAACTAATAGTTCAGTTCTTTCAGTCTACGATTCATTTTGAGTTGACTGATATGAACTAAGGTTTTAAATTCATCTTTTTGAATATAGATATCCAACTGTTAGAACACAGTTTATTGAAGAGACTGTAATTCTTATAAAGCTGAACTTTTGTGTTTGGTTCTAGCTAAGGGCTGATGCTCATTTTTAAAAACTTGAGATACTCAGCTGATCCAGCATTTGACTTCATTTTCCTCTTTGTACTGACTTAGCACAATTGCTGAAAATCAATTTCTGATATATGTCAGGGACTATTTCTGTACTCTCTATTTTGTTCCATTGATCTGTTTGTCTTTTTGCTGTATTGATTATTGTAGTTACACAGGAAGTCTTAAGATTGTGTAGAGTATGTACTTCAAATGTGGGTGTTTTTCTTTTCTTTTTCTGAGCTGGTTATTCTGGGTCTTTTGCATTTCATACAATCATTTAGAATCAGCTTGTCAACTTCTATAAAAATTCCCCTGATTTTGGTTGGGATTGCATTGAACCTACAAATTTGGGAAGAATTTCCATGTAAGCAATAGCCTTCCAATGCATGAATGCATAATCTCTCTGCATTCATTTTGGTCTTCTTTAATTTCTCTCAGAAAATATTAAATTATTAACAGATTCATCACTTACTACTCAGCGTTTCGTTGCTATTACAAATGTGATTAAAAAAATAATTTCATCTTGTTTGCTGATAATGCATAAAAATGCAGTTGATTTTTCATTTAGTGTTAACCTTGTTTCCTATGACTTTCCTCACTTCTTTATTTCTAGTAGCTATTTTAAAGACCCTCTGGGATTTATTTTTACTGGAAACAATGCTATCTGTGCAGAGGGCCACTTCTACTTCCTCCCTTTGGCCTTCTCTTTCTTGGGCTGCTTTGAAATGGCTAGTACCTTCAGCTCAGTGCCGCACAGAAGGGATGAGTTACCATCTTTGCCTTGGTTCTGACCACAAGAGGGAAAGTGATGACATTATAGATGCCGTTGCTTGTGCTGGTCACTGGTTATCAGTGATTATAAGAGGATTGCCTCTTGTCTCCAGTCTGTCCCTCCTTCCCTGCTCTGTGAGGGCAGAGCTGTACCCGAGCAGTGCTCACTTGCCAGCTGGCACCAGGCTAGGCCATCCCAGTTGCTGTGGGGGCATTATTGGAAGAAGGGACTGTCCCTGCTGCTCCAGTGCTCTCACTTTCCTGCTGCTTTGTCAAGTGACCGTCATGCTGTACAGAACGTCGAAGGGCATCATCCTCTGTCTGCAGAGCTTTGCTGACTCCTGGNTCCCAGTTGCTGTGGGGGCATTATTGGAAGAAGGGACTGTCCCTGCTGCTCCAGTGCTCTCACTTTCCTGCTGCTTTGTCAAGTGACCGTCATGCTGTACAGAACGTCGAAGGGCATCATCCTCTGTCTGCAGAGCTTTGCTGACTCCTGGGGTGTCTTGCCAGGTTCACCAGCCATGCACATTCATGGCTGACCTCAGCAAACATTTCCACTGTCCAGTTGACCACTGGACACTCCCTCTCCAACGAGTTCTGAATCTGAGCTTGGTAGGAGGGGTCTTTTATTTTTTTCCATTTCTGGGTACTCTTGTTGTCCAATTACTAAGTCATGTCGAATTCTTTGTGACCCATGGACTATAGCATGCTAGGCTGTTCTGTCCTCCACTGTCTTCCAGAGTTGCTCAAACTCATGTCCATTGAGTTGATGGTGCTATCTGACTTTGTCATCCTCTGCTGCCCTCTTCTCTTTTTACCTTCAATTTTCCTAGCATCAGGGTTTTTCCCAGTGAGTTGGCTCTTCACATCAGATGGTTGTAGTACTGGAGTTTCAGCTTCAGCATACTTCCAGCGAACATNATTGAGTTGATGGTGCTATCTGACTTTGTCATCCTCTGCTGCCCTCTTCTCTTTTTACCTTCAATTTTCCTAGCATCAGGGTTTTTCCCAGTGAGTTGGCTCTTCACATCAGATGGTTGTAGTACTGGAGTTTCAGCTTCAGCATACTTCCAGCGAACATTCAAAGTTGATTTCCTTTAGGGTTGACTGGTTTGATCTTCCTGAAGTCCAAGGGACTCTGAGGAGTCTTCTCCAACACCACAATTAGAAAGCATCAGTTATTTGGTGCTAACCCTTCTTTATGGTCCACCTGTCACATCCACACATGACTACTGGAAAAACCACTGCTTTGGGTATGTAGACCTTTGTCAGCAAAGTGATGTCTCTACTTTTTAATATGCTTTGTAGGTTTGTCATAGCTAATACTACCTTCATCTTAAAGATAACAGCTGCTATCCATTTCCCCACTGTTGCAATTTTCACCTCTTTGTGGCTAGTCCTCTGCTAATCAGTTAATCTTTTTAATCTCAAAGATTGAGTAAGGTGAGATGTTGAACTCCTGTCATGCAGGTAATGATTACTAAAGCCTCAAACTTATTCATGGAAGTATGAAAGAGGAGTATGTAAATATTCAACCAAATTGAAATTCTCTTCCTTCTTAACACAAAATAATGTTCATCCAAGCATAGTTTACAAGGAAAAAAGTGCTTGGAGGTTTCTCTTTATATTAAATTTTTCCCCTTCAAATTACTGGTGCATTGTCTCTCTCCTGACTGGAACTTGACTAACGTACTGATTGCACTTTTTTTTTTTTTCATGTTAATAAATGTCCTTTATCAGTTTGAGAGAGTTTTCTAGTGTTACTGGTTTGCTGAGGGTTTTATTGTGAATTAGAGCTTCATTTGTAAACTTATTTTTGTGCATCAACTGAATGGTGGCCCTTTTTTCTATTAATATGGGCAATGTGATTAGTTTACTAAATGTTAATCCATGCTTTTCATTCTATAAAGTCCACTTGGTTACAAGATACTGTCCTTTTACATATTGTTAGATTTGACATAACATCTTGTTAAGGATTTATATGTATATATGCAAGTGATTTGGGGTTTGCAGCTTCCTTTAATGGTACACTTTTCCAGGTTTTGATGTAAGAATAATTTTAAAAGCCCAAGTAATAAAAGTATTCCTTATCCTCTGTTTCTGAAGCAGTTTATATACTTTTGGTGTTATTCCTTGACAAAATTCAACAGGGAAACATCTGTGCTTGGAGTTTTCTTTGGTAAATCTTTAAACAAATAAATAGAATGTATTTTCTAGATTTATGACTTTCCAGATTTTCCATTTCTTCTGGTGTCGGTTTTAGCAAAATATGTTCTATGGTATCCACTTAGTTTCTTATAAAATTTGTTGATTCAAAGTTGAAATCACATTATTTTGAATCCTCTGAATATCAGTATAGTTTGTGGTGATAAATTGCTTTTCATTTTGGGCTTTCATCTGTATTTTCTATTTTTTTATCTAAAATTTTATCGGTATTCTGGATTTTTTTTCAGAGACCAAACTTTGTCTTTATTATAGTCCCATTTTTCTTTCTTTACAAAGATTCATTTTTAAAAATTTACCTATGTATACCTACTTTGGGTTTATTCTGCCGTTTTCCTAGCAATTTATGTAAAATGTAAAGCCACTGATTCATCTCTCTTGCTTGATATTTTCCCTCTAAACAGTATTTTGTCTGTATCACATGATTTATTAATTTAGTTATATTTTGTAGTAATTTAGTTAGAAATATTTTGTATTTTGCCTCTTGATTTCATTTTTGACATATTAATTAAGAATGGTGTTTGATGCAAATACTTGGTGCTTCTGTGATGAGTTTATTACTGTTGACTTCTCCTTTTACCCTGAGGTAGTCAGAATATTTTTATCCTCTTAAGTTTTTTGAAAGTTGGTATTATTTTTACCCTCTTATTGAAACTTTTCTTTTTTCAATTTGGGCTTGCCCTCCAATATTGAACCATCATTAAACAGAAGAAAAAATCACACTTGCCAATTTATTAAATTTCAGACCCTGGGCAAATCATTTAACTTTCACAAGATATTTATATATAATATATTTATGCATATATATGCACATTTGGTTTAAATATCTATGCATATATATATACATATGTAATCTGTATTTGTTGAAATGATAGAATACGAGTATTTGTTATTAATATATTTCATTTTATTCAGTAGGTTTCTGAAACATTTGTTTCTCAGTACTAATCAGAACTGAGACAAGTCTTTGTAGACCTATTATTATAGAAGGGAAAACTTAAATTCTGATGACAAATAACATAATTATGTCACTATGAATATGAATAGAAACATTTGTGCTTTTGCTAAAGGTTTCATTCACCATAGTGATTATAATTTAATAAAATGTGTATGAGTCTGTTTGTGGACACATTATGCCCATTCTGGTAGTTTAAGCATATTTCCCAGTGCATAAATATAAACATGAACACTTAAAGTTTCTATCTGATTGGCACAGTACTAACGTCTTTACTTTATTTGCCCCAAAATGAAGCCATTAACTTAATTTTTTATGAAGTTATTTAACTCCAAGGAAAATGTGTTCTGTAACTAATAATGTACAAGAAATCATATTCGGTTATATGAGCAGCAAGATTGTTAGGTTTTGCCTGGTTTCCCAGGAGTTCCCTCTTGAGTGAAAAAAGGGAGAGGAAACATTACTAAATCAGGAGAACATGAGCAATGTGGCTGGAACAGAGTGTGTGTAGATAGTGGGAAGTGTGCCTGGGTCTATTCAGTGGATGAATCATGAATACTTTGAATGTCGGAGCAGGATGCAAGGGAACTTAGAATTCGAGTTTGAGTTAGAGCCATGGTTTGTAATGATCATTTTAGTGGGTCTTCCCCCAGACCCCTTGCACCACATCCATGGCCATCATCCCAATCAATATCTGGTTACTTTTTCATGGGAGGAAAGACAGATAACTCAGAATTGAGGATCAGTCCTGTTGTCCAGCTCAGTTCAGTCACTCAGTTGTTTCTGATGCTTTGCAACCCCATGGACTGCAGCACACCATGCCTCCCTGTCCAACAGCAACTCCTGGAGTTTACTCAGACTCATGTCCATCATNCATCCCAATCAATATCTGGTTACTTTTTCATGGGAGGAAAGACAGATAACTCAGAATTGAGGATCAGTCCTGTTGTCCAGCTCAGTTCAGTCACTCAGTTGTTTCTGATGCTTTGCAACCCCATGGACTGCAGCACACCATGCCTCCCTGTCCAACAGCAACTCCTGGAGTTTACTCAGACTCATGTCCATCATGTCGGTGATGCCATCCAACCATCTCATCCTCTGTCGTCCCCTTTTCCTCCTGCCTTCAATCTTTCCCAGCATCAGGGTCTTTTCAAATGAGTCAGTTCTTCACATCATTTGGCCAAAGTACTGGAGTTTCAGCATCAGTCCTTCCGATACAGACTCAGGACTGATTAACTTTAGGATGGACTGGTTGGATCTCCTTGCAGTCCATAGGACTCTCAAGAGTCTTCTCCGACACCACAGTTCAAAAGCATCAATTTTTTGTGCTCAGCTTTCTTTATAGTCCAACTCTCACATCCATACATGTCTACTGGAAAAATCATAGCTTTGGCTAGACAGACCTTTGTTGGCAAAGTAATGTCTCTACTTTTTAATATGCTGTCTATGTTGGTCATAACTTTTCCTCTTGTTAAATGTTTCCAATCCCTGAGTGATACGTTCTGATTCTTTAGAGAATGTTGGAATGCGCTATAGCATTAATTTCATTGTTCCAGTATATTGAACAGCTTTCAAAGTAATCAGTAGCTAATCTTTGGGAAACTGGTCATGTAGACAGTCTGTCACACACCATTCTGCAAGTAAGGGGAAATCATTAATTTCTTTCATTTGAATTAAACCCAGGTCAGAAGACTAGTGAAATTCAGCAAGGTTATTGATCTGTGATAGTTGTTTAGCATCCCTGTTGGGAAGGAATCCTTGAACAGGGAGGTAGATAGGTAAATCCTTTTTTGAAACAGAATTATATTATTTCAGTTTTCTTCTGGTGTTACTGAAATGAGTGCTGTCTCTGCTAGAAATAGAATATGGATTTGTTCTTCCAGTTTCTTTCCTGGAGAATTTATTCTAGCTCACAATATCTATTCCAGTACTCACACTCTAATATTATAAATGCCATAGATTAACTGTAAGGTAATGTGAAAGATCTTATAATATTTTCTGAGGATAGAAGCTAGAAATATGCTTTGGGCTTCCCCACAATACTCGAAAGTCAGTGACAGCATACTTTCCCAGGTCTGAAAACAAGAAGAGGGTCCATAAACTGCATTTTAGATCTACTAGTTTAGTTACAACAATAACTGAGATGCAACAAATAATTTAACTCCTTCCCCAGGCAATGCCTCTGGCTATTCAGCTAGGAAACACATTAAAACCTGCTTCTGTTGGACAGAAGAGGAGCTAAGTAGGGGAGCAGAAGGATCCAGAAATAAATACATACATAGCTGAAGAAAATACTATTCTGAGATTTTTGCATGGCTCCGCAACCAGAATATAAATTAGACATCAGCTTAATGAGAGCATTATATGAGTCTTGCTCACTTTTTCTCTTCTGCTAAAGACCTCTGAAATCTCTTTGTATTTAGGATGCTTGGTTATAGACCACCTGAAAGTCAAGCTGCATTTGCAGGAAAGTCAAATTCACTGAATTTCCTGCTTCTAAGGGAGGAACCTTATATTCCTGAATCTTAATAGTATCTCAGAAGGGATAAGTTGTTGTTCAGTCGCTCAGTCATATCCGACTCTTTGACTCCATGGACTGCAGCACACCAGGCTCCCTTCCATCACTATTTCTTGGACTCTTCTCAAACTCATGTCTCTTGAGTCAATGATGCCATCCAACCATCTCATTCTCTGTCAAGCCCCTCTCCTCCTGCTGTCAATCTTTCCCAGCATCAGGGTCTTTTCCAAAGGATATTTATAAGATCTGGGCTTGATTTCTTTCAAATGGGTCTTTCCAAGTGAGATCACTGGCTGGCCACCTAGAAAAGACTCCATGAGTAGTCTCCATGTTGGTGGTTTTATTTTGTTCTATGCCCAGGAATCACGGATGCAACAGTCCTGCAAAATCCAGGCTAACTTCATACTGTAGTGATCTGTCATTGTGCTTAGTCTAAATGAGTAAAGAACTAAGAGTTGTCCTAAGATGAGCTAACCAAGAAACATCAGCAAAATAAGCCACCGAATTTTATATACTTTAAAAGATCAATATTACAGTTTTCAGTAAAATATTGACTGAGTGGGAACAATCCCACAGACATTGGTCTAGAGATAGGGGGTGAAGTGATGAACTTGAAGACACAGGATGGAGAGTCTCATGGAGACAAAAGAACCAACAATTCAAAACGTACAAACAAGTGATATACTCTTCAATGTTGAGTGCAAGAAGGCCATTTTGCAAAGTCTGGTGGTAGAGAATGGCTGGGATGATGAAGGCAGATCGACCGGGGAATGGCCTGCGAGCTGTAAGAAGTCAGTTATAAGGTGACCTGGGGACGCACACTTGCAGCACAGGGGCCACCAAGCACAGGCATCCATGCTAACACGTTACTTAGGGGGATTGTATGTGAACTGGCCATAGGTGAGGGAGAGGGTCCTGGGGCTGCCTGGAGAAACAGGATCCAGTTTGAGTGGTTGGGTCTGGCTAAAAGATGACTCACCTGCATGTTTGCAAGCCATGTTCATGGCAAGAGACTTTCTCTATCAAAAGATCCGTCTCAATATTTAGAAACCTGAAGGAATGACAGGGTTGCCTTATCTTTGGGTCTATTAAATAACATTGGAATATGCTCTTGTTTTTATTTCGTTTCCATCTGGAATTTGAATATTTTTTGGTAAAACCTGTATCAATTTCTATACTTTATCAAAGGAGAGAAGTGAAAAGCACTTAACAATTTTATATGTTTATCTATTTGTATACTGTGAACAGTAGCTGAAATAAATCAAAATGGCAAAAGAGCAGATGGAAATAACAAAAATATAACTTGTCCTCATTTCCAAAAAAAAATTGGAACATGTTTCAATTTTTTTTTAATCATGTAATTAGTCATAATTCTCTTTCTAAATTAACAAGCCTGAAGTATAATCAACTAGTAAAACTTGAGAAACCTGTTAGAAATCATTTATGGAATATTAAGGACTATGTCAGGAAAAGTGAAAAAAAATACTGCTTTGAGTAACTTTGCCATTGGATATTGAATATGCCTATAATTGGAATCCCACATAAGATTAAAGCAAACTAAAAGTTGGTTACATTTCATACAAAAGAAAAAAAACAACTCAAAAGGCAAAAAAATGAATTTATTGCCTTTAACTTTGGTTTTTCAAAATAATGCAGGGTAGACATGCATTTCTGCTGGAATTCTGGGGAAAAAATGTCAGTTTTTCCCACATGATAAATGGCAGATGAATCAAGGTGCTCCTACAGTGGAATTAACTCAATATTTGCCAACTTAGGTGGTGAGAGGGGTGTCCATTGTAGCATATCATTAATTGCTAACCCCTGTTTCCCATCTTAAGGATTTTTTTTT
>SJYA01005635.1:0-14131 GCA_006410615.1 Neotragus moschatus | reverse complement strand
GGGGGGCGGGGTGGGAGGGCAAGGTCTTGCCCCGGGGCTTCCCTGGTGGTCTAGTGGCTGGGACTTGGCCTTCCAGTGCAGGGGACCTGGTTTCATCCCTGGGCACGGAACTAGATCCCACGTGGTGCAACTATGACCTGGAGCAGCCAAATTGAATTAATAAATATTTAATAAATACATAAATATATTTTTAAAAGGTTCACATAAAAAGTCTTTAAAAGAAAAAAGAAGAAATCTTGCTCTGAAGATCAAGGAGGGGAAAGAGAAAATGTATAAAAATTAAACAAACATACAAACCAAACCCACCACTACCATAAGAAAACAAACAACAAATACCCATCAGGTGTCCTGAGCCCATTGAGGACAGTGAAAGCAGCCCCACGCGGGCGCAGCCCTGCCTTGCGGGCAGTACCAGATGTTCACAGCAGTTTCCCAGAAAGTGGCTGAAACAGGCCTGTTTGGGGACCGGGGGTCTGACCATTGAGACCTCAGGGCCAGGTGACATGTGAGCGAGCTCAGCCCCACCACACATCAGCTGTGTCATCTGTGGCAACTCTCATAATCTCTCTGGGCCTCAGTTTTGTCATTGCAAAAATGGGCACAAAGATGGATCCTTCCTCACAGGCTTCGGTGAGTGAGGCTGCCCTCTGTGAGATCCTGCGCAGCAGGCATCGCAGCCGTGAGCCCCGGAGCTGGTGCAGTGACGGCTCAGTCTCAGGCACTGCTGTCATCATGATTCAACGTCCGGTCCTGAAAGACGAGGAAATTAGAATAATTCTCCCCCAAAGCAGCCCTTGAGAGTCCCTTGAACAGCAAGGAGATCTAACCAGTCCACCCTAAAGGAAATCAGTCCTGAATGTTCATTGGAAGGACTGATGCTGAAGCTGAAACTCNGGTCCTGAAAGACGAGGAAATTAGAATAATTCTCCCCCAAAGCAGCCCTTGAGAGTCCCTTGAACAGCAAGGAGATCTAACCAGTCCACCCTAAAGGAAATCAGTCCTGAATGTTCATTGGAAGGACTGATGCTGAAGCTGAAACTCCAATTCTTTGGCCACGTGATGCAAAGAACTGGCTCATTGGAAAAGACCCTGATGCTGGGAAAGGTTGAAGGCGGGAGGGGAAGGGGACGACAGAGGATGAGATGGTTGGATGGCATCACCGACTGGATGGACGTGAGTTTGCACAAGCTCCAGGAGTTGGTGATGGACAGGGAGGCCTGGAGTGCTGTACCCCGTGGGGTTGCAGAGTCAGACAAGACTGAGCGACTGAACTGAACTGGACTGAAGGCAGCTGCGTAATCATTTTTTATTTTTGATTTAGTTTTTCCTTTTATTTATTTTTTTCAGCTGCACCGTGTGGCTTGGGGGAATCCTAGTATCCTGACCAGGGATTGAATCCCAGACCTCAGCAGTGAAGACGCAGGGTCCTAACCACTGGACAGTCCTGGTTTTTTTAAAAAAGTCTTGCTGAGCGTCACACCCAGTCAACCCCTTCTGTGTGATGCTGGGTGCCTGAGAAGATAAAAATACCACTGCAGGGGTTTTAAGACACTTGACAGTTTACAATGCCCTTTTTTGGTATATCCTCTTAAATCTCTTCCAGAGACGTTTAGTTTTGGAGGGGAGGTGGTTCTGAGCTCCCTACCAGTACCGCCAGCCCCCATCTGCCAGCGGGTGTCTTTGCTTTACCAGGAAAGCAGATAGCAGCACAGCCTCGGTCTCCGAAGGGGAGTCAGTGGGCAAGGGGGGATGTCTGCAGGGTGACGCTACTTTGAAAACCGCCAGGCTTACAGACGCCTTGTAAATTTCCAGTGATTCTGCATCTCGGAAGGGTCTTTAGTAGCAAACACTGCACTCCGAAGATAAACAAGCACAGCATTTATCTTGTGCTACGATTCCGAATTTACACATTAATTACTTCCAAATTACTTAATTAAATTTAAAAGTTCATATGATCGTTCATAAAGAATTCATGCCTGGAATTGTAAATAAAAATGTGAGCGTCTGAATATTAATTATCATTAATTAATAATGCAGAGAGATAAATTGAAAATTGGAGTGCAGAATTCTCTCTGTGTTGTCTTTTTTTAATCTCTCTGCAGTGCATCCAGTAACCGCATAGTTTTAGAAAGAATAATTAGATGTTGAGGCTGTCTGGGGGATCATTACTTCTAATTAACTTAGTTATTTACTGTAAATTAAGCATCATGTGTAAGCAGGCTGCTTTGGTTGTAGTATTTGTCCTCTTCAGATGGGCTGGCTCCTGGAAGGTCTGAGGAGAAAGACAGCCTGAATCTCTGTCTCCTGGGTTGGTCTCACTGGTGGAAAGTGTTACCCCTGGCAGTGGGCTTGGGAGAGTGGCCCCAGCACTGCCAACTCTGCAAAATGCAGACAAGACAAGCAGCTCCCTTGGGGGACGGTGCATGGATCAAACCAGACAAGGCCCACAGAGTTTAGCTTGGCAGATTGTCGTCCTAACCGTGAAGATCTAGTAATCTACCTGTGCCTTTAGTTCCAAGACAGGAATTGTAGCATCCCTAATGAACCTTCCAATCAAAAAAAAATCCCACAAAGATCTGAGACTTCAAAATTTGCCCAGTGAACACACCCCAGTAGGTTCCAATTTTGTGCCCTTCCTGGCCTGGGCATGTTTGGAGGCATTTGCGGTTGTCACCACTAGGGGGCGTGCTACCAGCACCTGGTGGGTAGGGGCCAGGGAGCGCCCTGGATGTCAGGAGCCCGAGTTTGGCAGACCCTGCCCACCTGTCCCAGGTGTCAGGGTGGTGCCCTGGGACCCCTTCCTGTCTTCTGATGGTTCCATCCTGGGTGAAGGGCTGACTCAACATGCTGCCTGCAGGAACCCTGGCACCTGCTGGGGATGGTCCGTATCCCTGGCAGGAGGCAGGGTTGGGGAGGGAGACCCCATTTGATGCAAGGGGGACTGGGGTGGGGGTACCCACCCTCGGCCTCAACAGGTGGGCTGTCCCCCCACCCCCACCTAGGTGCCGAGTGGCTGCCCTTCAACAGCCTGCCCAGCTTGCTCTGGTGCCCCCTCCACGCTTGAGTGGGAGGCGACCCGGTTTGATGTTCAGCAGCTTTTGGCATCCAGTGCCCACCATGGTGCAGGCACCTCGCCCCTGTCTCCCTGAGTCTTTGTTCCTCAAATGCCAGGGCACCCCGGGCCAGGCCTGTCTGCTCACGCCGGGACCTGTTTGATCGCGGCCTCTTTGGAGACTCGCAACAAAGTTGGTGTCACTGGAATGAGGCTGCAATTTATTCTCCACCAATTCCAGAGGCCTTTAGAAGTCCCCCGTGTGCCAGGCCCCCTCCTGTCCTGACGCGTTTTATCAAAGCTTGTGTCTGACTCTAGGGGGTGGCCTGGCCCCAGGGCCTCAGGCTGAAGCTCAGCCTCCGCTCGGCTGAGAAGCACCTCAGCACAGTTTTTAATTTTTTGGCCATCCATGCTGCATGGCACACAGGATCTTCTTTCCCTGACCAGGGACCGAACCCACACCCCACCCCCAGTGGAAGCATGGACTTTTAACTACTGGACCCCCAGAGAAGTCCCCCAGACCAGTGTTTAGTGTGTTTTGTGAGTCCCAGGACCAGCCCTCAACAGTATCCCCAGCAGCGCTGGGGACCGAGAGGGCAGCGCTGACCCCGTGCTGTGTTAGGAAGCCCGGGACGGTGTGCTCTCCAAGGGCGGCCTCTGTGCCTCTGATTGTCCCCTCCCACCTTGGTGCCCAGGCCTGAAGGGTAACTCCTTCCCTGCAGCTTCACCCTGTGGTTGCTGGGCAGATGCCCAGAGGGTTTCCCCGGGGCTAAAAACAGAGAAGTAATTACTGTTGCTAAAAGAGCCCACCCAGAGGTGCTGGGAGCTGCCCCTTCCTCTAGGAGCCTGGCTTATCATGCTGCCCTCCTCTCGTTCCAGCTCTGACCTACGTCCAAACCAGCCATCGATCCAATGCCCCGTTCACCCCAAGGGTGCTGCTTTGCGGGCCCGTGGGCAGCGGGAAAAGCCTGCAGGCCGCCCTCCTGGCCCAGAAATACGGCCTCATCAACGGTGAGTGCCCTGGTGCCGCCCCGCTTCTAGAACCTTCCACGGCGTCCTGCTCTCCCGGGCCCTCCCGTGTCATGGGAGCAGTGAGGGGTCGGCATCACTTCTCTTTCTTGCTTTCTGCTCCACAGTTTCCAGTTAACCCATCTTTGCAGGGATAAGGTTTTTTGTCTCCTAAAGAACATGGCCATGAAAACATTAACCAATAAAAACACGTCTGCAGCCCAAAGCGCTGGACCGTTTTCTGGTCCTCATCTTTTATGTCCTTTGGCTCAGTGGTTTTTCTATGCTCTGCCCCAGAGGTGCTCCCCCCACCTCCCACCATTCCCCTCAGAGCTGGAGTTCTTGCATAATGTGGGCCTGCTGTTTGTTTATTTTCTCCAGTCTCATTTGGTTCCCCCAACCCAGGTCCATGTGCTTACAGGCAGACACTTTCTGAACCAGAGGAACGCTTCTCGCTTAGCACAGTTTCAATAAATATTTTACCAGGAGGAGAGAAAATATTGAAATCAGTTCTCCAGGTCTTTCCTGGAGTGGGCCCAGGTGGTCTTGGATGCCAGCCAGGTTTCAGGAGGATAAAGGGCTAGAAAGGATGCTTGTAGGAGACCTACTGCAAGGGAAGGGATGGGAGGCACTGACCGCCTCCCACTTCAAATGCTGCGGAAGCCGCGGGAGCCTCTACTTCGTTTACTCCGGCAACGTGCGACCTGCACCCCCAAATGTGTGAACCTGCACGCTGATGGCCCCAAGTGACCCACACACACCACACAGATGCACACGGGTACCAACACACAAGTATAGACGTGCCACCCGAGAAAGCTCAAGTTTTGAATGAAAAGTGCTTTTCAGTTAGGTCTCCACCTTAAAGTCCCAAAGCCACTGAGATGCCCAGCCAGGAATCAATGACAGAAGTTGAAGGCGGAGAACTGAATGCTTATTCTGATAAGTATGGGAAAATAGTAAGAGCTGTGTGAATGTTTTAGTGAAATGACTAAATAGCAGTATTCCATTTTGGTTAGCATGGAAAAAATAGTCTGGATACTTTACGATAAAAGGTGTGCTTTTCTTGTAGCCAAGCTTTTTTTTTTTTAAATATAATTATTCACATAATGCCTTCTCCTTCTGTGTTTACCTCTTAAGAATACTATAAGACTAGAATTCCAGCTGCCATTGGGGATGACTTCTTTGTAAAGAATGAGCCCCACTCTACGTGTGGCCACACCCACGGGTTTATTTACGTGCTTCCTGGTAGGTGAAGACACGCGAAGAAACACAGAGAAGAGCCTTAATGGCAGCGGGAGGCTCTGAAAAACACTAAGGTGACACCTTAATATCGTGCAAAGCAACTTAGATGATTGTCACTGGGCCCAAGCTTGTTTACGCAGACAGGCTCGTTTAAGAAAAGTGTTGTTGTTTCATTTAAATTGTTTTCGTAAAGAAATCAGATTCGCCTAGTGTTTTCCAAACAGAAAATAGAAAAACTCACGCTGGTTTTTGCTTGGTAGCAGAAGAGTCATTTAGGGTTCATTTCAATAACTGAGCATTTGGAGACTGATTCAAAGTTCACATTTCTCAAAGGTGTTTTTGAGAAACCCAAGACGTTGTGAGATTTCAGTAAACCTAGTTATAGGGGACCTGTGGATGGCAGAGGCAAGCGCTGAGCTGTCCGGGGGGCTCTCTCTGTCGAGACCTGTCTGCACCCAAAGCTCCAGGAACTGCCGGCTCTGCCCCCAGAGGCCCCCCACCGCCCTCCCATGCCCTGGGTTTTCCCATTTATGATCCTCTCACTTGTGGGAAAACATCTCAGAACAAACAAGCCACATTCACTCCCACAAGGTTTATTGAAAGACTCCTGTCTGCAGCTGGCGAGGATGTGAACAGGCACAAGCTTCTGTAAGATGAAGGCCGCTCCTGATTCACATCTGACCCATGCTCGCCCTTTGACCCGGTGACTTCACGGCTAGGGCTTGATTCTGCTGCGACACCCCCCAGACACGCAAAAGAGATGTCAAGCGTGTGTGGCGACACCTGAAGGTGAGCTCAGACTGTGCGTAAGAGGGCCAGTTAAGGAAGCTGTGGGCAGCTTTAAAAAGAAACCTGTAAAGTGACTCCATGTCCCTGAAGTGCTGTTACCTGGGAACGGAGTGGAAAGCAAAGTCACTCGATAGCGCTGAGGGGATGGTCTCATCTTTGCTCAGAAAAGTGTGTTAGTCTGTGCTCAGAGAACGTCTGAAGGAACATCCAGGTAGCAAACTGGTTATCTCTGTAGAATGATGTGTTACACAATCCTGATTTTTTTCCCCTGCACTGAGTGTGGATTTTCTAACCAGAAACAAACATAAAGTTTTTTTTCGGGGGGCAGGGGGGGAGGCCACAGTGAGCAGCATGTGGGATCTTAAGTTCCTTGATCAGGGATTGAACCTGTGCCCCCCGCAGGGGGAACTCAAGAGTCTTAACCACTGAAGCACCAGGGAAGCCCCAAGACTTTTATTAAAATGCTCTTAATTTTACTCATTGCATGCCTGTGATATGCAGTACATTTTATTTGGTACACAGATAGGGAAAGTGCAGGAAAAAGAAGCGGGACTTAAGGATGGAGGTGGGCTCTGCTAAGCTGAGGGAGGGGATGAATGAGGCTAGGCGGCGGGGCTTACCCCAGCACAGCCCCAGGTCACACGTGTCTGAAGCCTCAGTGCTCCCACCCTCTAGGGAGAGGATACTGCAGCAGTATTGTCTTAGAACATTGTAGAGTGAGGTGGCTACAGGCAGGGTTTTAAACCATTCTTTCCTAGTAGAAGTGGGCCTTCCCTGGTGGCTCAGATGGGAAAAAGAATGTGTGCAAAGCAATACGGGAAACCCGGGTTTGATCCCTAGGTTGGAAAGAGCCCCTTCTCCAGGGGAGATGGCAGCCCACTCCCGTATTCTTGCCTGAAGGATCCCACAGACAGAGAAGCCTGTGGGTTGCAGAGAGTCAGACGAAATGACTGAGCAGCTTAGCACTTTCACTTTTCCCAATATAGGCACTTGCTGCTAAGTCACTTCAGTCATGTCCAACTCTGTGCGACCCCATGGCCTGCAGCCACCCAGGCTCCTCCATCCGTGGGGTTTTCCAGGCAGAAGTACTGGAGTGGGGTGCCACTGCCTTCTCCGGTAACTGCATAGTGATACACCAATTCAACTCACTGCTATGGGGGAAAAACCATTTAATGAGACATAAAGACAAAGCACAAACCCGACTAAAGGCACACACGCTGTGGACCACAGCACAACTATGACCAGAGCAAGTGGGGGGACGGGGGAGGGGGCAGTTAAGCACTTAATGTTACACAGTTATCTCTAAACACTTCTCTGGTCGCATCTCACAAAATTTTAGTATACTGTGTTTTATCATTCAGTTCAAAGTATTTTGTAATCTGCGATTTTTTTTATTTTTTTGACCCATGCATTATTTAGAAGTATACTGCTCACTGTCCAAATATTTGGGAATTTCCCAGATTGTTTTTTGTCTCTTTAATTCTCTTGAGGTCAAAGAACATACCCTATATGATTTCAGCCTTTTGAAATTTACTGAGACTTTTTACATTGGTGAAATACATGTGCACTTGAAAAGAATATACGCACTGGTTTTGTTGAATATCATGCTCTAAGAGCGTCAGTGAGGCTGAGGTGTCTGGTAGTGCAATCATTTCTTCTGTGTCCTTGATGACTTCTCTCTGTGTGTTATTTCAGTGGCTGAGAGAGGTGCGTTAAAAGCTCCAGCTCCGCCTGCAGGTTCCTCTCTCTCTCTGCCAGTCTTTGCGCCCTGAAATCTGAAGCTGTGTGCGCACTGGGGGGCGTGGGCTCTTCTTGGTGCAGTCTCCCCTTAGCACTAAGAAGCACTCCTCTGCCTCTCCAGTAATAGTCATTTTCTCCAAGCCCACTTTGTCTGATAAGTATAACCGCTATTCTTTCTTTATTTTGAACTATCCGTGTCCTATATTCTAAATATGTCTTGTAGACAACACATAGTTGCTTAAAAAAAAAATTCAGCCTGACATTTTCTGCCTTTTAATGGAAGTGTTTAGTCCATTTCCCTTTAAGGTGATTTTTTGGTCGGTTGGTTTCAAGGCCACCATTCTGATTTTTTGTCTTCTATTTGTGCAGTGGTTTTTTTTTTTTTTTTTCGGCTGTGCTAGGTCTTCACTGCTGCCTGTGAGCTTCTCTAGCTGTGGCTTGAGGGCTCCAGAGCCTGGGCTCAGGACGTGTGCACAGGTTTAGTAGCCCTGCAGCATGTGGGGTCCTCCCGGACCAGGCATCGAACCCACGTCCTCTGTATTGGCAGGCGGACCCTAACCACCAGACCACCAGGGAAGTCCTTGTTCTTTGTTCTTCCTTCCCTGCCTGCTTTTGGATTGGTCAGAAACGTTTTCTAGTAACCCACGTCATTTCCTCCATCGCCTTTCTGGCTATGTCTCCTTGCTTGTCTTATTTGTGGCTGCTCTAGGGGTTACACATTACCCGTCACAGTCTGTCTTGAATTAAGACTGTGCCTCTTCCTGGGGAGCAGGAGAACCTGACAGCAGTCTCTCCCTTCGCCTTGCTCTATTCATGGTACTGTAGTCACACGTTTCACTCCTACGTATGCCATCAACCCTACAGTATATTGTAATTATTTTTGCTTTCAAGAGTCTTTTTTTTTTTAAGTCAAGAGATGGGAGGAAAGGGCTTTTATATATACTCAGTATCAACACTTTTCACTCCTTTGTTTAGATCCAAGTCTCCATCTGATATATCATTTTCTTTCAGCCTAAAGAACTTCCTTTAACATACCTTGTAGGGCAAGTCTGCTGGTGAAGTTCAGCTTTCATCTGTCTGAAAATGTCTTTATCTCACCTTCGTTCTTGAAGGATGTTTTTGCTGCATATAGAAATCTGTGTTGACAGGTTTTCCCCCCCTCTTAGCACTTTAAAGATATCATTTCATTGTTGCATTGACGCATTCCGTTGCATTGCTTCTGATGAGAACTCAGAGATTATCTTTGTTCTCCTACATATAGAAAGCATCTCACCCACTCCTAGTTGCTTCCAATATCTTCTGTTTGATTTTCAAAAATTTAATGTATCAAGATGTGGTTTATTTTGTGTGTGGGTTTTTTTTTTTTTTTTTTTNCCGTTTCTTCCCAGCTCTGCACTCAGCTGTCAGCTGAATTCATTCAGCTCTGCTGACAGTATGTTGGCAGCTTGTAGCTGGCTGTAATGGGAAAATTTACACCACAAAAATGGCCAGACACCACAGTCAGGTTTTTTTTTTTTTTTTTTTGTGTGTGGGTTTTTTTTTTTTTTTTTTTTTTTGGATATCAGAGAGTCTTGGATCTGTGGGTTGATACTTTCAATCAAATTTTGAAAATTTTCTCCCATTATTTTCTCAAAAACCGCCTATCTCTCCCCATCCCTCCCTCCCTCCCTCTCCTCTTTTTGGAACTCTGGTTACATGTATGTTAAACTGTTTGCTCTTGCCTTCCAGCTCTCTGAAATTTTATTCTTTTTTTCCCCAGTCCCCTCCCCACCTTCTCTTTGCTTCAGTGTGAATGCTTTCTAGTGCCTGTTTTCATGTCTTCAGATTCACTGATTGCAGCTTATTCAGGGATGTTTTCCATTTAAGATCATTGTCTTTTCCAGTTCTGGAAATTCCATCTGGTTCTTTTTTATAGTTTCCATTTCTCTGCTGAGATTCCACATCTTTTCATTCATTTTAATTATCTTTTCAAGTTTAAACATATTCATAATAGCCATTTTATAGTTCCTACATGCAAATACTGACATCCATGTGATCTCTTAACCTATGATACTATGACCTGTTGTCTCTCCTTGTAGGGGTCACATTTTCCTGATAG
Organism: Neotragus moschatus; assembly: GCA_006410615.1. Lineage (NCBI taxonomy): Eukaryota > Metazoa > Chordata > Mammalia > Artiodactyla > Bovidae > Neotragus > Neotragus moschatus. The sequence goes on along the minus strand of SJYA01005635.1, from coordinate 4,202 downwards.
TTTTTGTTTATTTGTTGTTGCTGTTGTTTTTAATCTCAAGCATTTTTTTTGTTATTATATGCTGGACATTGTGGTTCTCACATTCTTGAGAGTCTGGATTGTGTGGTCCTGCTTTGAAAATATCACATGAAAAAGAGCTGAGTTCTAACAGGCAGTTAGTTAGTTTCCTGGAGGATAAGCTTGACCTCACTGAGGCTTAGTTTGAGTCTTTGTTAAGGTGAGATTGGGCTTCCCAGGTGGCACTGGTGGTAAAGAACCCTTCTGCTAATACAGGAGATGTAAGAGGCACGCGTTCAGCCCCTGGGTGGGAAGATCCCCAGGAGGCGAGCATGGCAACCTACTCCACTATCCTTGCCTGGAGAATCCCATGGACAGAGGAGCCTGGCAGGCTACAGCACATAGGGTCGCAGGGAGTTGGACACGACTGAAGCGACTTAGCACGCGCCCACCAGGTGGGCTTAGGTGTGCCTCCTCTGGGGCCATTGTATCCTCGCACCTGAAGCACGGCCTTCCTGGAGTCTGAGCGTGGGTCTGCAGTGCTGAGCGAGGTCTCTGATCCTGGCCATCAGAGGCCGGCCTCATCTTGCCCTGTTGGACCCCCAGTCAGTTCCCAGCTACCCTGTGGCCTCTCCCCCCAGGCCCTGTGGAGCCTGCCCGATACACATGTGGTCTGGCATTGATCAGTGACTCCAGGAAACCCTCCTGCAGGTTCCCAGGCCTGCCCCCACCGCCCCGCCCATTGTTCTGTCCTACAAAGTCCAGCTGCCTCGAGGCCCCAGGCTCCAATGCTGTGTGCCCCTGCCGTGTCTGGGTTCCACTTCTCCCTGGCGGTGGAATGGGCAGTACCCGTAGGTCGAAATCCAGGGTGAGTGAGTCCCACTCGGTGTGTGTCCTTTCTCAAGGATCACAGCCCCGCGTGTCTGCTGACCATGTGCCTGAAAAGAGTTGCCTCATATATTTTGTTTAGTTTTATGGCTTTTTATGACAGAAGGGAAACAGGATACCCGCTCCTCCCTCCTGGTCAGAACTGGAGGCTCAGCCTGGTTTTGGTGTCACACAGACCTGGGTTTGAATCCCAGCTCTGCCACTAACTGGCTGGTGACCTAGGACAGCACACAGCGCCTCTCCTTACCTAAAAAGCTGCAGTTTAGCCTGAGGGCTGGATAATACCAAGCATGACTGCAACAGTGCTTGGCGTAGGGAAAGGTCTCAGTTGCCTTTATTACTCCTCATTAGCAAGCGAAGCCGCAGCCACTCTGCGCAGGGTCGCTGCTGCTACGCAGAGTTTAACATGTCATTCAGAGGACTCCGTCCTTGGTGGGGGTCATCCTTAACATTCACCTTGTCCACTTAACTTTAGGATTTCGATTTCTTCAACGTAGGAGGTCAAGTCCTTAGCTTTAAAGTTAAGAAAAGTAAGACTGCCATTAACAACTCATGAAAATGTGGCTGGACCCTTCTGGCTCTGGCTGCCAAGGTTTTCATAGCCAAGGAGAGGGCAACTGTGTTTATTCCTCTCATGCTTGGTAACTGGCACGCTCTGTGTGTTGGCCCCACCTGGGGTCCAGAGACACAGTGATTGCTCATGACAGAAAGACACTTGTGCGTCCCTTTGTTGTACAGCCTGATGGTGTCTGTGGACTCGTCATCACAGGGGGCCATGGAAACTCGAGGGTCCCCACCCACCCCTGAGTGATAACAACGTGAACGTGGACATCACGCTGGTCCACATGGTTCCCTGCTGGAGTGTGTCCGCCCTCAACAGCCCCTGGGGCCGCGGGCTGTACTCCCCGGTGTCACCGAGGCCCTGCGGGTCTTTCTCTGGTGGTGACAGTCCTTGTTATGTCTTCTCCACACCGTCCATTTTTAATATGTCCTTCGCCAAATGCATTCTTTTTCATTCCACAACATCCTTCCTCGGCTTCTTTTTTATTTCCAATTCCTTTTTGATTCTTTCTTTCACTTGGACACAAGCCCACACTCAGAAAACCCTTTTATATTTTTTTCAGTGACCTTTTTTTTCCGCCCCCAGCAGGCAGCGCTGGGTCTTTGTTTTGTTTTTTTCCTTCTCATTCTTCCTTCTATTTAAAATTTAACGGGCTTCTTTCTGTACCTCTCTCCTCTAGTCTGCTGTGGGCAACTGCTCAAAGAAGCCGTGGCGGACAAGTCCAAATACGGCGATTTGATCCAGCCATTTTTCGAGAAGGAGCTAGCAGGTAGGGCTTGCTGGCTGTGACTCCCAGAACCTTCCAGGCTCTGGAGAGAGATTGCTCTGTGTGAGGCTCATGGGGCGCCTGGGGGCTCCAACTTGGAAAGACCACCAAGAAATGGAAACCGGGCTTTCTGGGTTTGTTCCCCAGCTGGTCATGCTGGCTTCCAAGTGACAGGGGGTTGGGGGGCAAAGTCTGTGAATGTAATGCATTTCACTGAGGGTGTGAAGCGGCCCTCTTTATCAAGAATGCTCGTTGTCACTTAAAGCTGGGAGCCAGGAGAGGCCCAGAGCTGCCCACCTCTTTTCCACCTCCTGTCCCAAAACACCAGGGGCCAAGATTCTGATCTGGTCAGCAGTGAGGAGCCAGGAGGCTCAGACAGCCTTGCAGACCTGAGGAGTGACCCGCCGTGGGTCCTCAGGGGAGGCTGGACTAGGTCATCTTTGCAGACCCCCTCTGTGACCTAAGCTCCGAAAGTGTGTCCTAGATCCAAGCCCGTTCTCTGCATTTCCCCGAGTCCACAGATGAGCCCCAGAGAAGGGACGAGGTGCTCAGGCCACAGGCATGCCGGCTCACATATGGGCTCCTCCCCGGGGCAGTGTGTTTCCTTGCCCATCTCCCATCCTTGTGTAAAGGGCTGTATGTAGCTTCTCTGTGCGGTGAGCACAAGCACGTCATCACGTCTGCTATGAACAGGCACTTACTAAGAAGAAGGCCGACCCAGAAGGAGGAGGGAGCCATGGAGACAGTCAGTGCACGCGTTGGCTGGGACACCCTCACTGCCCAGTGCTCCTTCCTCCTCCTGCCACTTCTGAACAGGCTGCTAGCTTCTGAACAGGCTGCTCGCTCCTGATCCCCACTCTGAGGGCCCACCTGGGGAGGATGACCTCGCCTGGCTCTCCCCAGGCCCTCCTTAAGGTGTCCTGGACCCCGCGGTGAAGTTCCAGTGAGGCGGGCAGAAAGGGATCCCAGGGGTGCGGCGATCAGAGGAGGGAGACACGATGGTCTGGACCGGCGAGTCTGTTCCCGTCACAGGCTGGTCAACAGGGTCAGCCAGTGTGAGCTCTGGTGCTTCCCCGTCTGGTTCAGATCCCGGGGTGCCCGCCCCGCCCCGCAGCAGCCACGAGGCCCGGGCGTCTCCATGGAGAGGTGGAGACAGAAACCCCGGGTGCTGGGTTCCATGAGCGCGGGCTGGGATGTGCACACGTGCACGGGCCATGGGGGCAGCCAGCAGGAACGGAGGCCTGACACCTGCTCAGGCTCACTCGTCCTCCAGCAAGCCCAGCTTCCCTGTCGTTGAGACCGGGGCTGAGGGTGATTGGCCCTCTGGCAAACATCTGTTGCGCTGAGAAAATAAGATAACAAATTAATAGGTTTATGTCTTTTTAAATGTTGCTGCATGGGATCCCGTCGCATGGATTGGGTGGGTAACTTGTATAATTCTCCCTGACAAAGTATTTTGTGGTTCAGAAAGAAAGACAGTGTGACCAACCAGCTGAGGCAATGTTGACAGGGGGGTAAACCTCAGGCAAAGGGAGGCAGAAATTCCTTGCCTCTTCTTAGAAACGTTCTATGCCTTTGAGTTTTTTAATTAAAATAAAAAGTTGTGAAAAGTAAATATTTAGGTGATTTTCAGATTTGCACGCCTTTCAGTGATCCTGTAAGGCACCCTCCTGTGACAGGGCAGGTTTGCAGACACTTCTGATTAAGTCAGAGGGAACGTATGCCCGGGAGGCCGGTGACACTGCACTAAGGCGCCCTCCCGGCCCTGGGCACCGGACGCTCGAGTCCTCCATGGCTTTGCATCTGGGGATGTTGCCTAGTTATTCGTTTTCTATCACGGCTGAAACAAACTCAGCGGTTTGGAACAATACACATTTCTTCTCTCCCGGTCCTGGAGGGCAGGAGTCTTAAAGTCACGTGCCGCAGGCCTGCCTTCCGTCCTGAGGAATTCTCTGGGGACGGCCCGTTTCCTGGCCTTTCCCAGCTTCC
>SJYA01005634.1:0-24794 GCA_006410615.1 Neotragus moschatus | reverse complement strand
CATATCTGAGGTTATTGATATTTCTCCAGGCAATCTTGATTCCAGCTTGTGCTTCTTCCAGTCCAGCATGTCTCATGATGTACTCTAAATATAAGTTAAACAAGCAAGGTGACAATATGCGGTGTAGGAGGGTTCCCTTTTCTCTACACCCTCTCCAGCATTTATTGTTTGTAGACCTTTCGTAGCATCCATTCTGACTAACATGAGACTGTACCTCATTGTGTGTTTGATTTGCATTTCTCTGATAATGAGTGATGTTGAGCATCTTTTCATGTGTTTGTTAGCCATCTGTATGTCTCCTTTGGAGAAATGCCTGTTTAGCTCTTTGTCCCATTTTTTTGATTGGGTCATTTATTTTTCTGACATTGAGCTACATGAGCTGCTTGTACAGTTTTGAAATTAGTTCTTAGTCATTTGCTTCATTTGCTATTATTTTCCCCCATTTGGAAGGCTCTCTTTCACCATGCTTATAGCTTCCTTGGTTGTGCAAAAACTTTTACATTTAATTAGGTCCCATTTGCTTATTTTTGCTTTTATTTCCATCCGTCTGGGAGGTAGGTCATAGAGGATCTTGCTGTGATTTATGTCAGAGAATGTTCTGCCTGTTTTCCTTTAAGAGTTGTACAATTTCTGGTCTTACATTTAGATCTTTAATCCATTTTGAGTTTATTTTTGTTAATAGTGTTAAAAAGTGTTCTAGTTTCACTCTTTTCCAAGTGGTTGACCAGTTTTTCCAGCACCACTTGTTAAAGAGATTGTCTTTCCTGCTTTTTTTTGTCAAAGATAAGATTTCTATAGGTGCATAGATTTATCTCTGGGCTTTCTATTTTTTTACATTCATCTATATTTTTGCCTTTGTGCCAGTACCATATGTCTTGATGACTGTAGCTTTGTCATATAGTCTGAAGTCAGGAAGGTTGATATTTCTAGTTCCATACTTCTTTCTCAAGATTGCTTTGGCTATTCGAGGTTTTTTGTATTTCCATACAAATTGTGAAATTATTTGTTCTAGTTCTGTGAAAAATACTGTTGGTAGCTTGATAGGGATTGCATTAAATCTGTAGATTGCTTTGGGAAGTATACTCTTTTTCACTATATTGATTCTTCCAGGCCATGAACACGGTATATTTCACCATCTGTTTGTGTCATCTTTGATTTCTTTCAGCAGTGCTTTATAGTTTTCTATATATAAATCTTTTGTTTCTTTAGGTAGATTTATTCCTATTGTATTTTTTTTTCATCACAATGGTGAATGGGATTGTTTCCTTAATTTCTCTTTCTGTTTTCTCATTGTTAGTATATAGAAATGCAAGGGATTTCTGTGTGTTAATTTTACATCCTGCAAGTTTATTTTATTCATTGGTTAGCTTGAGTATGTAGAGGATCTGTCATCTGCAAACAGTGAGAGTTTTACTTCTTCTTTTCTAATCTGGATTCCTTTTATTTCTTTTTCTTCTCTGATTTCTGTACCTAAAACTTCCAAAACTATGTTGAATAGTCATGGTAAGAGTGGGCACCCTAGTTTTGTTCCTGACTTTAGGGTAAATGCTTTCAATGAAAAAATAAAATCTTATTAAGTAAATCTATTTTAGTTCACAAGTACCTTAGACAAACATTANTTCTGTACCTAAAACTTCCAAAACTATGTTGAATAGTCATGGTAAGAGTGGGCACCCTAGTTTTGTTCCTGACTTTAGGGTAAATGCTTTCAATGAAAAAATAAAATCTTATTAAGTAAATCTATTTTAGTTCACAAGTACCTTAGACAAACATTAGAAAGCTCAAAGTAATGTAAACTCCCTCAATTTCTTGCAACAAAAGAGATGAAATATTATCAAATGTAAATGTATTTCATGGAACCCAACTTCAATCTTCTGGAGAAAATAGATCCAGAAACAGGATAATAAAAACACCAAAAGTTAAATTTAAAAATATAAAAATAAGACGAAGAACACCAAAACTACTCTCATGTCTCTTTGGATTAGCATGGTCTCTTATCTCTGTTTCTCCCCTTTTATTTCTCTTTTTCTGCAGAATTGATGTCTCTCCTTTGACATGCACCAGACTAAACATGGCTGAGCCAGATCCTAGTTTGCATCACTTCTTAATTTCAAATAAAATAAAAAATAACCCGTCTGTCAGAGACCAAAATCCAAATACCCTAAAGAGTGTGTCTAAGGACCCAGCTTAGGCCAGGAGTCTGTTCTAGTCAGCAGATAGCCAGAGATTAGGAATACTGAGGTACAATTTAGTTTACCCAACCAGGGAGTGAAGCACTCCTAGATGAGGCTAACATGACTTAGGACATTAAATATGCCTAAATATGCATTAAATATGCCTCAAATATGCCTAAGACAGCAAGAGTGATGTCAGACCAAGAAGTCGATACTACCTTCATTAGTAGACATATTCTATAGAGCTGTCTCTTAGCAGGGATCAAGTTCTAAAGTTGCCACACATTGAACAACCTCTTATGGACAAAATTATCTTGAAAATATCTTTAAAAGCCCTAAATCCTTCCATGCATGTGGTTTCTTATATATAGCCCCCTCATATCCTATAGAATGCTTTGTTCACAGATTAAAAAATATCCTTGACTCAATCAGCTTAAACAATAAGGATGCAAACTTGTCATCTCCCAAATAAGTGGTCCATGGTTTGTTCAATGTCACTATGGCACCAAGGTCCTTTTTGTCTTTCCCTTCTGCCATCCTTAGCTGGTCTGTCTTTCCCAGGCTAGCACCCCTCAGGCCACAGCAGATCAGGGAATTAATCCATCTAGGAAGAGACACAAAGTCTCTTCCTTATTTGTCTAACCTAAGGAGTGATGTAAATTCTTTCCCAAAGCCCCCTACTCTCAGTAGAACTTTCCTAAGTCTTGGTAGACATGGGACAGAACTCACCCCAAACTAACCTCTAAAAGAGATGTGAGATCACTGGACCAAGGTTATAGCAATCAAAATTTACTCAGGAGTGACTCTGGGCAATGCTGGACACATACAGAATCAGGGTTCTCGCAACTTGAAAGAGGTAGGAAATGAACAAAACTTATAAGATTCTTGGCTCCTGGCATGTTTATTTTAAGTCTAATTAATCAAAAAAGAAAACGGTGAAAAGAAACCTTGAACTTCACCACATTCAGTGAATTCCGAGGTAGCCATTTCGTGTGTATGTCTACTGACAGGCTGTGACCTGGAAATATTCTTTCTGAGTATTTTGGAGTATCCTAGAATATTCTTTGGGAACTTCTTGCCCATAAACTTAGACAGTTTGTGAAGAATCCACGTGGATAGGATGAGAGGACTAGTTTCACTGGCCTGGTTGTTTCGTTGCCAACCACAGGGGTTCATGTTCGCCTGAGGCCCTGGAGGGACCCTTCAGCAAAGGGTGAGGGTTACACACCATCTTCTTCTCTAGGACACCAACAGAGTCACATTCTGGCTACCTGACAGTAGCCACACATTTCTGAAGCTACTTGCACTAAATTCCCACTAAGTCCTGAGAAAACTATTCTGTAGAAATTTGTTCTCAAGCAGCAAAGTGTCTTATCTTAAATTTTGCCCACATGTCACTACTGAAAATTTTTTTTTTAGAGTAGTTGTTTGTCATGACAAACTATAACCTTCCTGAGAACAAGTCTTTGATGCTCAGAGCATCAAGTCTGAGGGCCAGGGTTACACTGATCAAGAAGTGTTCAATGAATGAAAAAACAAATTTTCTTCACCTAGTCTGCACCTTTACCTGAGTCAAAATATTTTGTCAGTTGCCCTATGAATTACTAACTGTCCTTAGTAATTGAACATGTAACTCCTTTATAGAATGATGAACAGAACAGATACATGTATCAAAGTCTTAATGTTAGAACAGAACAGAGTATACAGTTGGTCCTCAGGAGAGCAGGAATCCCCAAGCCCCTAAATGTGAGTTGTACCTAAGAACCACCTTCTAAATAATGTGTCAGGTAAAGGGGACAAAAAGGGTAACTTTTCTTTTTATTTATTTATTTTTTATTTTTTACTTTACAATACTGTATTGGTTTTGCCATACATTGACATGAATCCGCCACAGGTGTACATGAGTTCCCAACCATGAACCCCCCTCCCACCACCCTCCCCATATCATCTCTCTGGGTCATCCCAGTGCACCAGCCCCAAGCATCCTGTATCCTGTATCGAACCTAGACTAGCAATTCGTTTCTTACATGATAGTGTACATTCAGCTCAATTCCAGAAAAATAAACGACCCAATCAAAAAATAGGCCAAAGAACTAAATAGACATTTCTCCAAAGAAGACATACAGATGGCTAACAAACACATGAAAAGATGCTCAACATCACTCATTATCAGAGAAATGCAAATCAAGACCACAATGAAGTACCATTCACACCAGTCAGAATGGCTGCAATCCAAAAGTCTACAAGCAATAAATGCTGGAGAGGGTATGGAGAAAAGGGAACCCTCTTACACTGTTGGTAGAAATGCAAACTAGTACAGCCACTATGGAGAACAGTGTGGAGATTCCTTAAAAACCTGGAAATAGAACTGCCTTATGACCCAGCAATCCCACTGCTGGGCATACACACCGAGGAAACCAGAATTGAAAGAGACACATGTACCCCAATGTTCATCACAGCACTGTTTATAATAGCCAGGACACAGAAGCAACCTAGATGTCCATCAGCAGATGAATGGATAAGAAAGCTGTGGTACATATACATAATGGAGTATTACCCAGCCATTAAAAAGAATACATTTGAATCAGTTCTAATGAGGTGGATGAAACTGGAGCCGATTATACAGAGTGAGGTAAGCCAGAAAGAAAAACACCAATACAGTATACTAGCTCATATATATGGAATTTAGAAAGGTGGTAATGATAACCCTGTATGCAAGACACCAAAAGAGACACAGATGTAAGTAACAGACTTTTGGACTCGGTGGGGGAGGGAGAGGGTGGGATGATTTGGGAGAGTGGCATTGAAACATGTATACTATCATGTAAGAAAAGGGTAACTTTTCATTGGAGACACTTAACAGATACTACCTCAGCCAGATGATCAAGGTCAACAGCAATGGTTAAAAGTCATGTTGATTATATATTCTTTAATATCAGGTGATAATGAAGGCACTTTACCTCTGTGACCCTTCTCCTAAAACATAGTTCCAATCATGAGAGTGATACCAGCTAATGTCACTGAAAGACATTCCACAAAATACCTGACCAAAACTGTCAAGTTTGTCAAAAACAGGGGAAGATTGAGAAACTGTCAAAGCTAAGAAGAGTCTAAGGAGAAGAGATGATGTGTTGTGTGGTGCCCTGAATGGGATCCTGGAACAGATAAAAGGAGATTGGGTAGAAGTATGGAAATATGAACCAAGTATGGACTTTAATAGCAATGTATCATTATTGATTCATTAATTGTAACAGAGGTACAAATGTGCAAATATGCTAATGTAAGAAGTTAATAACATGGGAAACTCTATATAGGATATGTGAGACACCCTGTGCTATTTCAACTTTTTTGTAAATATAAAATTGTTTTAAAAGTAGAGTTTATTTTTAAAAAATTGAACAGAGTCATGTATAGCCCACGTATCCACAGTAGTTTTTAATTTCCTCTTCTTTTTATGGCTTATGCTTGGGCCTTGGTGGGGCTCACAGGCTCTTTAGTTGCACTGCGCTGACTCAGTTGCCCTGGGGCTTGTGCAGTCTTAGTTCCCCATCCAGGGGTGGAACCCATATCCCCTGCATTGCAAGGTGAATTCTTAACTACTGGATCGCCAGCAAAGTCCCAGAAACTTGCAGTTTCTCTAGAGGTACTGAGATGGGTCCTGGAGAACATGGTGGGTCCGCGGAGCAGACACACTCACCCAGGATCTTCACCTCACATGAGTCTGGAGCGGAGAAGGAAGAGGAGAAAGACAGTTGCCAAATCATGGCATTGAGCGGATTATCACACCCGCGCCATGGAGGAATGGAGGAATGTCTGAGGTGCAGCAAAGAGACAACACTGCCTTCCTCACAAGCAGAATGAGCGAAGGCCACAGCTGGATGGCAGGACTGGCAGCCTAGAGCGGCCGCTGCACATGATGCCCGAGGACCCCCGCCTTAGCGGCCCTCCCCACACTGCCTCCTGTCACACTGAGGGAAGGAGAAGCGTGGCAAGAAAGCCTCTACCTCTGATTTGCAGATCTGGTAGCACTAACCCGAAGGTCCAGGAGCTTTTATCTTCTCCCAGAACTTTGACTCCTCAGAATCAATAAAGACAACATTTTCTTGAATTAAAAAAAAAAAAAAAAAGATATAGCACAATACCGTTCTTCCCAAATACATTAAAGAAAATCTTTTAAATCAATTCTTCCTCAAACAAATGAAAACAAATGAGATAAGGGATCAGGTTGCTCAGAGCCGGCTCAGCTATTACATGTGATAGTTACAGAAAGAGGGCAGTCTAACTTTTTTTCTTACGAAGTTGACAAATATTAAAAGACTTGGCTGTGTCAACTGAAAGGTAAAAGCATGGTTTAAGGGGTATGAGTTTAGGCTTCATTCAGGGACTTTGCAGAAGACTAGATTTTGGGAGACAGGCTCTCGGTTGCTCTAGGGCAATTGCTCTGAAGACACAGGAGAAAAGCCAGTTTATATATGATTTATGGCTGGGAATGCATGCAGTCAAACATCCATCTCAGTAAAAAATTACTGGTAGTCATAAGGAACAGATGTAGCAAGTTGAGGATTTTTGTGGTTTTTCTATGTATGGGAATGTGCAAGAGTCTGGGTTCATTAAAATTCTTCCTAAGGTACACATCTAAGCATCTAAGGAACCTGCTTGCCATAGCACAGGGAATTCTGCTATTGTCTTTATTCCCTCTCTGAGTGTACTGTTGAACTTGACCTCAGGGAGTTACAGCTTCAATCCTTGTAGACCTGGCTGGTGAGCCACAGTTAGTTTTTTGCTTACAGTTAGGTGGTACTAATCTGGATCCCTGATTGTCCTTGAGAAGTTCGCTCATACAGAGACCTGCTCAACTTTGCTTAGCCCAGGCTTTTTTTTAACACTAGTTGAACAGAGAATCTATTTCTCTGGTTATCTCACAGTGATTAGTACCTGCAGAACATACTCTATGAAAATCCTCCTAAATCGAAAGCTAGTAAGAACACTAGAGTTGGGTCCTGGCTGTAGATCAATGAGCATATGTATTTTATTTGACAGATAATTCCCAGTAAATTAACAGGTATTGTGTCTTCCTGACTGTTTCATATGTTCTGGTTGAAAATTCCCATCCTGGATCTGTATCAACTCAGAGAGAGAGAGAGAGCGTGCACACACGTGAGAGAGGACCTCCTTCTCCCTCCAGGAGTCCTCTTCCTTAAGAGGGGAAGATTTGAATTGTGTATATCACTTTAAAAATTTAGGGATTGCTTGCTCTTTGGGAATATCTGTGTAACTGCTGCTTCCAACTCTTCACTGATCATTTATTTCTAACTGAATGCCCTTGCTGGTCTGTTTTGCTCCTTTTCCTCACAGTGTCAGACATCAAGATAAGCAGACAAACATGTCCCCACTTCTGCCCTCTGTAAGTTCTTCTGACTCACCAGGAGAGTTCCTTCATTCATAAATGTTATTTTAAGGGAGTTATAAGACTTTAGATTGCATATGTAGTCCACGGAATTCTCCAGGCCAGAATACTGGAGTGGGTCCTCCAGGGGATCTTCCCAACCCAGGGATTGAACCCAGGTGTCCCACATTACAGGTGGATTCTTTACCAGCTGAGCCACCAAGGAACCTAAGACTTTAGGCTGTAAAGAATCCATATATATATATTCTCATTTGTCATTCATTCACTTGATAAATCTTTTCTTGAGGACACACTGTGTGGCAAACACAGTTCCAGATACTGACAATACAGTGATGAATCTAAGTTTATGCACTCATCCTAGTGGGGAGATAGAAGGAAGCAAATAAGTGCTGTGGGGATTAAATGTCATAAAAATGAAGCAGAAGAGAAGGTATAGAAATTGATAAGGAGAGTGTTATTTTATAGAGCAGTATCAGGGAACACATATAGATAAAGTGACATTTCAACAAAAACATGAAGTCCGTAAAGGAGATGGCTCAGCGAAACATGCAGGTTAAAAAAAAGAAGGAAAGAAAAAAGTATGGGTTCAGCAGAACACAGCAGGTGCAAACTCTCTGAGTGGGAGTGTGCTTGGCATGCAGTGGGGGAATTAAGGCGGGGGTGCACGCAGGAGACAAGGGCAGGAAGCTTGGTGGTTGAGCAGAGCAAATCACGTGAGTTGTTCACTCATAGTAAAAACCGAATTTTACTTTGACGTAAACTGGGAGGCCATTTTAGTAACTATTGTAAAAATCCTACATTGAGTGTAATGACGTCCAATTTCTCTGATTTAATCATTTTCCTTTTGCATAAAAACACCAAAGCACAACCACCAACAAGTTTACAAAGACACAACATACTCATCAAAACTAAATTCTGGAAAAAGTTTTCTCTTTTTCAATATTCTCCTTTTATCTTAGCAGCACCAGAATGCTACTACCTTCTACAAGTATTATGATATTTCACCACAGATTTTAACCACCCCCCCAAAGATTACAGTTTCCTTCCTTAAGCAATGACCTCAAACTTAGCCACATCTAGCTAATTTTAATTTTTTTATGATTAACCATTCAGAAAGGGTGTATCCTTTCTCTTAACATTTGAATGTCAGATCTCAAATCCTCAAATACTTGGGTTCATCCTGCCTGACCTGATAAATTTCATGTTTCCCAGAACTGCTGTGGCGAAAGTCTTCTTTCCTTCCAACACTCCATCTCTTCCTTCTGTCTTCAGTTCTCACTTGTTCTTCACTAATGTAAATTATGAAAGAAATCTGCAACATTTCAAAGTAATCGTTTCCAAGCAGTCAAGATTTCTCACCTGCCAATACACCCTTGGGGCATTGTTACATACTAAATCTTGGTGAAGTCTGGAGAGGTCTAGAAGTTGTTTTCTTTTGTCGGGCAGCAGATAAATATAGCAGTTAAATTGTGTATCCCAAATTAATTACCAATTGTGGGCTTATCAGATATTTTGTTTTGGAATGTATGTGTCAACTCACAGAAAAATAATTCCAAAGCCTGCCACCAAATTACTTTTTTGTGCCACTTGAAAATGAAGCACTAAAATAATTACATCCCCTGGATTTATCACAAGATCACAAGTCAGACATTTTATGTAGAAACTAAGAGTTTGAAAAATTTAAAGCAATTAAATTTACCAATCTTTGTATAAGTTAAAAATAAGTATTTGCTTAAATTATCAACCAAAATCATAACTTGGATTGGAGAAAGACCTCCTAATGAGCTTAATCTGTGACTGTAACTTAAAAGAATCCATCTTTTGTCAATATAAGGTAGCATAAAAAGACACATTCTTTTTGTGAGCAGAAAAATCCAGATTGCTGTCTTTCTTTAAAAATTTCTTTAAGTGCAATTTTAATTAGTAACAAATATGTTTAAAATGTGTCTGTGACAGTTTCCAATTTCTGATATTTTAGTTTTTGAAAATTGATTTGGGAGAGAGGGAGAAAGAGAAGGAAAGAGAGATACCCCTTGAAGGTCTTTTCTCTCCACTTTTTACCCTCTTAATACAGGCTTTTTCCCAAGTAGATATTTAATAATTTACATTGAAATAGGGTAGGGTAAATAACGTCTAAAGGAACCTCAGTGCAGGGCTTAAACAAATAATTTTAGCCAATGTTGAAGTAAAAGAGAGGAACTTCAAATGGGATAATGAAGAAAATATAATGATGCTATTCAATTCACTCATTTAAGAAAAGATGCTGGAGTGCCTGCTCTGATCAAGGGCTGGGGTGGAACAGGGTTCTAGACTTCAAGGAGCTTATCAACAATTAAAGACATAAGGTGTACATGTGAGGCATACTAGATATATATAGGAAGTGAAAGGCAGAGTGAATACCAACTGAAACATCATTTCCATTTGAGAATGTTCTAGGGGCTGCTTGTAAGTAGAGTGGTGGCAATTAGCTTAGCTAAGTTAATAATTACCTTAACAGACTGAAGGGAAAATAAGAGTGACAGTGATCAAAACTCATTCTCTGGGTCCTGTCAGAATCTTATTAAAATAGTGTCAGGAGAAATATAACAGGAAGCCCATGACTAAAGGACACCTTGCTTTGTGTGGCTGTGATTCACAAACTAATCAATCTGACAGTCTGATCAATGTGATTCCTGAGAACTTTACATTCATTTTACCTAGAAATTTTGTGTTAATTGATTGTTTATCTTTTGCATTTGCAAAGAAGCTGTTTATCTCTCAATTATGCAACCTTCATGCCAAAAATTTTGCAACATTCAGGTTGCTCAGTCATGGCTACAAAATAACGAGCATGAAATCTGAGGGTGTGCAATAAAACATTTAACAAGCCACTTAAAAGCCTGCTTAATATTTAACTGGAAACTTATGTAATAAAAATGACGATGCTGAATGTGACTCATGATAACCTTTGGACTTGTATGAAAATCAAATTAATGATGGTTTTAAAACATGAAATGATCACTTCAAGGGAAGAAAATTAGTTTTGTGTGACCATATGCTGCAAATTCTGAAGAGAGTTAGAAACCGTCAAGAAGCACCATCATTATAGAGACAAAAATTCTGCTTAAAATTGACTCACATATCAAACACTTCCAGACTGCCCACTGTTTAAGATGCTCCCCTCCCCACATTTCTCAGCATGGGATGCAAGCTCCCCAGCACCCTTGCCCTGCCTCTTCTGTAGCGTCCAGTTCACCCATCCCTCACTTTAGCAAAAGGCAACTTGCTTTTCTGGAAAACCATGATGAGTCTGCCTTCACCATGGCCTTTGCTGCTATGTATACAACTTTCTCCACATCTCTTCCCTTGTAGCTCAGTTGGTAAAAAAAAATCTGCCTGCAGTGAAGGAGACCTGGGTTCGATCCCTGGGATGGAAGATCCCTTGGAGAAGGAAATGGAAACCCACTCCAGTATCCTTGACTGGAAAATCTCATGGACAGAGGAGCCTGGTGGGCTGAGGTCCATGGGATCGCAAAGAGTTGGACACGACTGAGCGCCTAACACTTACTTACTTACTTACTTATCAAAGTACAGCTCACCTCTAGTTCTTCATGAAGTGATGTAGTCTCCTTTATTACATCTTTCAATTAGACCACACATTATGCAAACACGTTCTACAATTCCTGAGGAGCACTGAGAAGTGTGTGGGCAACCTCTCAATCCAAGGAATCCTTAATGGACTCAATTGGCAGGTGTGCAGTGATCCCCAGCATAGTGGACCAGGAGAAAAGGAAGGAAATGGGGACCATGCCGA
This sequence comes from Neotragus moschatus, assembly GCA_006410615.1. Taxonomy (NCBI): domain Eukaryota; kingdom Metazoa; phylum Chordata; class Mammalia; order Artiodactyla; family Bovidae; genus Neotragus; species Neotragus moschatus. The sequence continues at coordinate 13,420 of SJYA01005634.1, read as the reverse complement.
ATAAAGAACAACAGAGAAAATAAGCTAACTCAGTCTGTGTGTGTGTGTGTGTGTGTGTTGGGACATGGAGAAGGGAGAGCAAGGGTTTACCAGGAATCCCAGGCAGAAGTGTTCCAAATTCAATCTTGGTTCCTACAGAGATTAGTACTTTTTTCATATTTGCTTGTTCTTTTTTTTAAGTATTGCAGCTTTATTGAGATCTAATTCATCTATCACACAATTCACCCACTTAAAGTGTACAATCCAGTGGTTTTTAGCATACTCACAGACACATGGAATTATTTCCCCAGTCAATTTCAGAGCAATCTCATCATCTCCAAAAGAATTCCTTATACTTTAACCATAACTCCACTGTTCCCCAGTCCAACAGACAGCAAGAACTAATCTGCCTTTTGTCTCTCTAGACTGGCCCTTTCAGGATATTCGTATGAACAGAGCTCTACCCTTCGGTCTTGTGTGCCTGGCTTCTTTCATTCAGCGTCAAGCTTTCAAGGTTCACTCCTGCTTATTATGGTCATTATTTCAGCAGGTGGGACCATCCATTGGAAGTGGTGACCAAGAGACCAGTCCTTCAAAGGCTGCCCCACCCAGAGTAACCCTGTGAGAGCTGAGCAGAGTGTGAGGAATCAATCTTGCTGTCCAGGGAAGAGTTCAGTATTATAAAAAATAAACAAAGTCCAAGCCTAGGTACATGGACTATACCAGTAAAGACAGAGCTTCAGGAGTTTTTCCTAACCTCCACACATGTATGTTTATGGCCCAAAACAAGCTATAGACCCAGCCCAATCATTCCAGCCCTTCCCCCTCCTTATTTTCACATTATGGACCATAGCACCAATTACTGACAGGAAAAAAAAAAAAAAAAACACAAAGATCATGAACAATGCAGTAGGCCTTTTTTGGTTATCAGAGCATAATCTACCAATATGATGATCATCATGAAAAATAGGATATCCTCAGCACGACATCATTTTTTCTTTTTTTATTGGATTACAATTGCTTTACTGTGTTGTGGCAGTTTCTGCTGCACAGCAATGTGTATCAGCCGTAGATACACATAGATCCTCTCCTTCTCAAGCCTCCCTCCCACCCTTCCCCTATTCCACCTCTCTAGATCATCACGGAGCACCAAGCTGAGCTCCCTGTGCTAAACGGCAGCTCCCCACTAGCTAGCTATTTCTGCACATGATGGCGTATGTCTGTCAATACTGTTCCCTCAACTCACGCCACCCTGTCCTGTCCAAATTGCGTCAAGTCTGTTCTCTATGTCTCCACCTCTATTCCTTCCCTGAAGGTAGTTTCATCAGTAACATTTTTCTAGATTGCATATATGTATTAGAATATGATATATTTGTTTTGGTCTTTCTGATTTACTTTACACTGTATGACAGGCGCCAGGTTCATCCACATCCCTACAAGTTACTTAGTTTCTCTCTTTTTATGGCTGAGTAATAGTCCTTTTAATGTATGTACCACATCTTCTTCATCCGTTCATCTGGAGTAGACATCCAGGTGGCTTCTATGTCCTGGGTATTGTAAATAGTACTGTGATGAACACTGGAATACATGCTCTATGTTAGTGTTTTATGGAACATTCATGTTGCTCGCCACTGTGGCTATATCAATTTATATTCCCATCAACAGTGTAAGAGGGTCCTCTTTTCTCCACACCCTCTCCAGCATTTAATATTTGTAGAATATCTGATGACAGCCAGTGTGACTTATATGTGGTGACACCTCACTGTAGTTTTCGTTTGAATGTCTCTAATAATTAGTGGTGTCGAACATCTTTTCATGTTCTTTTTGGCCATCTAGACGGGGAAACAGTGGAAACAGTGTCAGACTTTATTTTTCTGGGCTCCAAAATCACTGCAGATGGTGACTGCAGCCACGAAATCAAAACACGCTTACTCCTTGGAAGAAAAGTTATGACCAACCTAGACAGCATATTCAAAAGCAGAGACATTACTTTGCTGACTAAGGTCCGTCTAGTCCAGGCTATGGTTTTTCCTGGGGTCATGTATGGATGTGAGAGTTGGACTGTGAAGAAGGCTGAGAGCCGAAGAATTGATACGTTTGAACTGTGGTGTTGGAGAAGACTCTTGAGAGTCCCTTGGACTGCAAGGAGATCAGCCACGGGTGTTCTTTGGAAGGAATGATGCTAAAGCTGAAGCTCCAGTACTTTGGCCGCCTCATGCAAAGAGTTGACTCATTGGAAAAGACTCTCATGCTGGGAGACATTGAGGGCGGGAGGAGAAGGGGACGACAGAGGATGAGATGGCTGGATGGCATCACTGATTCGATGGACGTGAATCTGAGTGAACTCCAGGAGTTGGTGATGGACAGGAAGGCCTGGTGTGCTGCAGTTCATGGGGTCGCAAAGAGTGGGACACGACTGAGCGACTGAACTGAACTGATGTCTTTGGAGAGATATCTGTTCAGGTCTTCCACCCATTTTTTTTTATAAGATTTTTTTTTTTTTTATATTGACCTCCATGAGCTGTTAATATATTCTGAAGATCAACCCTTTGTCTGTTGCTTCATTTGCAAATGTTTTCTCACATCCTGAGGGCTGTCTTTTCATTGTTTATGGCTTCCTTTGCTGTGCAAAAGCCTTTAAGTTTAATTACATTGCAAACATTTATTTTTGTGTTGATTTTCATTACTGTAAGAGGTGGGTCAAAAAAGATTCTGCTGTGGTTTATGTCAAAGAATGGTTTTCCTCTAAGAGCTTTATAGTGTCTGGTCTTACAATTAGGTCTTTAATTCATTTTGAGTTTATTTTTATGTATGGTGTTAGGTAAGGTTCTAATTTCATGTTTTTACATGTAGCTGTATAGATTTCTCAGCACCACTAATTGAAGAGGCTGTCTTTGCTCCATTGTATAGGCTTGCTGCATTTGTCATAGGTTAGTTGACCTTAGGTGGAGAAGGCAATGGCACCCCACTCCAGTACTCTTGCCTGGAAAATCCCATGGACAGAGGAGCCTGGTAGGCTGCAGTCCATGGAGTCGCTAAGAGTCGGACATGACTGAGCGACTTCACTTTCACTTTTCACTTTCATGCATTGGAGAAGGAAATGGCAACCCACTCCAGTGATCTTGCCTGGAGAATCCCAGGGTTGGGGGAGCCTAGTGGGCTGCCGTCTATGGGGTCGCACAGAGTCGGACACGACTGAAGTGACTTAGCAGCAGCAGCAGCAGTTGACCTTAGGTGTATGAGTTTATTCTCTCTGGGCTTTCTACTGGAAGCTTTGTAGTATAGTCTGAAGTGAAGGTGCCTTATTCCTCCTGCTCTAGTTTTCTTTCTCAAGATTACGTTGGCTATTTGGGGTCTTTTGTGTTTCCATACAATTTGTAGATTTTTTTGGTTCTAGTCCTGTGAAGAGTGCAATTGGTAAATTACATTGAATCTGTAGATTGATTTGAGCGGCATATACATTTTCACTATAGTGATACTTCCCATACAGAAACATGTTTTATTTCTCCATCTGTTTGTGTCATCTTTGGTTTCTTTCATCAGTGTCTTATAGTTTTCTGAATTTTTACAGTTTTTATAGATTTCTGAGTAGGTATTTAAGTAAGTAAATAAGTATGCTTCCTTAAATAGGTTCATTCCTAGGTATTTTATTCTTTTTGTTGCAATGGTAAATGAGATTGTTTCCTTGATTTCTCTTCCTGCTTTTTTATTGTTAGTGTATAGGAATGCAAGATATTTTTGTGCATTAGTTTTGTATCCTGCAGTTTTACCAAGTTCATTGATTAGATCCAGTAGTTTCCTCATAGCATCTTTAGGATTTTCTGTGTATAGTAATATGTCATCTGCAAACAGTTATGGTATTACTTCTCCTTTACCAACTTGTATTACTTTTTTCCCCCCTCTGATTGCCATAATGGGGACTGAAAAAGCTAATGATCAGGTAAGGGGGCCAGGGTCCCCAAGTGGCAGGAGGAAATAAACTACAAGTGGTTGATTTTTTTTTCTTCTCTTCTTTGCACAGGATGAAGGAGCCTCCTTTAATCCTGTGTTGCCATGATGACAGTTGGTGGCACCTGAAACTAACGTTATCTCAAACCTTGAGCTGCTAATTGTTCAGCAAACCAATATGTCTTACTCATGGAAATGAACTATGTTAATAAAACCACATATTTGCTTGGGAATCTGCTTTTCTTCAAGACTCATATCAATTGTTTTATGGCCAAGGATGACTCCCCTTGTGCTCAATCCATCTCAAAATGCATGTTGTGGGAGAGGAGTTTGGTTCAACTGTCTTTTTGAGGTGTTTCTTTTTTATCTATGATTAGCAGCTTGCAAACAAGAATATAAGGCTTTCCTAAAAACTAGTGAGGGAGCACTCTTTCTGTCCCTTCTGATGTCTATGTCAGAAGCTTTCTCTATCCCTTTACATTTTAATAAAACTTTGCTACACAAAAGCTCTGAATAATCAGGCTCATTTCTGGCCCCAGATTGAAATCCTTTTCTCCAGAGGTCAGGAATACCAGATCTGTTCACAGCACATGGCCATAACCTGTCAGAACTTCCAAAATTATGTAGAATAAGAGTGATGAGGGTGGACATCCTTGCCTTCTTCCTAATCTTAGGGAAAATGCTTTCAGTTTTTCACCATTGAGAATGATGTTTGTTGTGGACTTGTCATATACGACCTGGATGGTCCCCTCCAAGCCCATTTTCTGGAGAGATTTTTTTTTTTAATCATAAATGAGTGTTGAATTTTGTCAAAAGCTTTTTCTGCATATATAGAGATGAACACAATTTTATTCTACAACTTGTTAATATGGTGTATCCCAAGGGTTGATTTGCATATATTGAAGAATATATTCACCTATTGCATACATTGAAGAATCCTTGCATTCTGGGATAAGTCTCACTTGATTATGGTGTATGATACTTCTAATGTTTTGTTGAATTCTGTTTGCCAGTATTTTGTTGAGGATTTTTCATCAATGGTCATTATGATATTGGTCTATAATTTTCTTTTTTTGTGATATATTTGTCTTGTTTTGGTATCAGGGTGATGGTGGCCTTTTAGAATGAGTTTGGGAGTGCTCCTTCCTCTGCAGTTTTTTAGGAAGGGTAAATTTTAGCTCTTCTCTAAATGTTTGATAGAATTCCCCACGTGAAGCCATCTGGTCCTAGACTTTTTTTTTGTTGGAAGATTTTTAGTTACAGTTTCAATTTCATTACTTGTGATTGGTCTGTTTGTATTTCCTGATTCTTGCTGGCTCTGTCTTGGAAGGTTGTACATTTTCAAGAACCTGTCCTATTCTTCAAATGTTGCCCATTTTATTGGTGCATAGTTGTTTGTAACAGTCTCTTATGATCCCTTATATTTCTACTGTGTCAGTTGTGATTTTCCCTTTTCCATTTCCAATTTTATTCGTTTGAGTCCTCTCTTAATTTTCATGAGGAGTTTGGCTAAAGATTTATCAGTTTTGTATATCTTCTCAAACAGCCAACTTTTATTTTTATTGATGTTTTCCATTTTCTTCATTTCTTTTCTTTTTTAAAATGTCTTCTCTAATCTTTAAGCTTTTTTTCCTTCTACTGATTTTGAGTTTTCTTCTTTCTTCTTTCTCCAGTTGCTTCAGTTGTAAGTTTAGACTGTTTACTTGTGCTTTTTACCATTTCTTCAGGTGAGACTGAATTGCTATAAACTTCCCTCTTACAACTGCTTTTGCTGCAGCACATAGGTTTTTGGTCATCGTATTTCCATTGGCACTCGTTTCTATGTATTTATTAAAATTTCTGCAATGATCACTTGGATATTTAGCAGTGCTTGTGATTTTAAAAGTTTTTTTCCTTTGTAATTAATTTTTAATCTCATAGCATTGTGGTCAGAAAGCATGCTTGACACAATTTCAATTTTCTTAAATTTTCTGAAACTTGATTTGTGACCCCAATGTGGTCTATACTGGAAAGTGTTCCAAATACAGTTGAATAACTATCTTTTTTATTATTTTCTTTGTTCTGCTCTTTTTGTATTATGCCACTTTCAGGTGGAATGTCCTATGAATATCAGTTAATTATATCTGGTTTATTGTGTCTTTTACAGCTTGTATTTACTTTTTTTATTTTCTGACTGGGTGATCCGTCTGTTGGTGTCAGTAGGGTGTTAAAGTCCCTCACTTCTATTGGGTTTCTGTCAATTTCTCCTTTTATGGTTGTTCGCATTTCCCTTGTGTATGTGCTTCTATGTTAGGTGCATGCATGATTATAATTGTTACAAAAAATATTCTTAGATTGTTCACTTGATGATTACATAATGTCCTTCCTTATCTCTTGTAATAGTTTTATATTTTAGTCTATTTTGTCTAAGTCCTGTTGCTCTAGATTTCTTTAATTGCCATTTGCATGGAATATCTTTTTCCATCCCCTTACTTTCATTGTGTACGTTTCCTAGGTCTGAAATGTGTCTCTTGTAGAAATCATGTATGTGTGTGTGTGTCCATTAGACCAGTCTGAGTATTTCGGTTGAGGACATGTAAATGGCTACATTATTGATATGTATGTACCTATTGCTATGTCCTTAATTGTTTGGATTTGTTTTTGTGGGTCTCTTTCTACACTTGTGTTTCCTGCCTAGAGAAATTCCTTTACCATTTGTCGTAAGGTTGGTTTGCTGATGCTGAATTCTCATGGTTTTTTGTTTATCTGTAAACTTTTTAATTTCTTCTTCAAATCTGAATGAATTTCTTGCTGGGTAGAGTAATCATTGTTGTAGTTTTTTCCCTTTCATCACTTTAAATATATACTGCCACTCCTTGCTGACCTGCAGAGTTTTGGCTAAACAATTAGCTGATAGCCTTATGTGGATTCCCTTGTATGTTATTTGTTGCTTTTGTCTTGCTGATTTTTAATATTTTTACTTTGTACTTAGTTTCTGTTAGTTTGATTAATATATATCTTGTTTCTCTTAGGGTCTGTCTTGTATGGAACTCTCTGCACTTTCTGGGCTTGGATGGCTATTTCCTTTCCCATGTTAGCCTAATTTTCAAGTGTCGTTTATAAAATATTTTCTCAGACCATTTCTCTTCTTCTGGGACCCCTATAATTCAAATGTTGCTGTGTTTAATATTGTCCTAGAAGTCTCTGAGGCTGTCCTCAATTCTTTTCCTTTTTTTTTTTTATTCTTTTCTGCTCTTTGGCAGTTATTTCCATCATTCTGTCTTCCAGCTCACTTATTGGTTCTTCTTGGTCAGTTATTCTGTGACTGATTCCTCCTAGAGTATTTTTTATTTCATTTGTTGTGTTGTTTGTCACTGTTTGTTTACTCTTTTGTTCTATCTTTGTTAAATGTTTCTTGCATTTTCTCCATTCTATTTCCTAGATTTTGTAACATTTTTCCTATCATTACTCTAAATTCATTTTCAGATAGGTTGCCTATTTCTTTTTCATTTATCATCTGTAACATATTTTTTGTCATCTAACTTTTCTTTTTTAATGGGTGGGACTATGTCTAACTAGTTTTTGGCCTGATATTTCCAGCAGTGGGATTTGCAGACAGGCAGAGCTGGCTCTTGGTGCTGAGGTGTGGACCTCGGGGATACCTCACTATGATTAATATTCCCTGGGGCGTGAAGCTATCTGTTAATCCAGCAGTTCACACTCAGCGCTCCTACCACAGAAGCTCAGGCCCAGTCTTCAGCCTGTACAGAGAAAAATGTCATGTCAACTATAAGTCTAAAATTTATTATACAAATTGATGTATTTACAAAACAGAAAGTGACCCAGAGACATAGAGAACAGACTTGTGGTTACCAAACAGGGAAGTGGGAAGAGAGATAAGTTAGGAGCTTGGGACTGACATATACAAAATACTACATATAAAATTGAAAACAAAACAAAAAACAAGGTCCTGTCGTATACAGCAACTATATTCAATGCCTTGTAACAACCTATATGGAAGAAAAAGAGTTCGATTTATCCATATCTTGTCAGTACTTCTTATTGTCCACCTTTTTAAATACGACTTTAATAGGAAGCATGTAGTAACATTTCATTGTGGTTTTGATTTGTTTTTACCTAAAAGCTAATGGTTCTAAGGATCTTTTAATGTGTTTATTAGCCATTTGTATCTCTTCGTTGAAGAAATTTCTCTTAAAAATTCTTGCTAATTTTCTAGTTGGATCATTATTAATTATTTTACTGTTGGGTGGTGTTTTGTTTTGTTTTTTGATACTAGTCTCTTATCAGATATATGATTTGCAAATATTTTCTCACATTATGTGGATTTTCTTTTCAATTGCTTGACCATATCCTTTGAATCACAAATATTTTAATTCTCATATATTTCAATATATCTTTTTTTTTTCTTTTGTCATTGATGCTCTTGGTATTATCCCTGAAACTATTGTTTAATCCAAGGTCACAAGATTTCTTTCTATGCTTTCTTCAAATGACTTATAGCTTTATCTCAACTAGTGAAGTCACTCAGTTATGTCTGATTCTTTGCAACCCTATGGACTGTAGCCTACTAGACTCCTCTATCCACAGGATTTTCCAGGCAAGAACGGTGGAGTAGGTAGCCATTTCCTTCTCCAGGGGATCTTCCCAACCCAGGGATTGAACCTTGGTCTCCAACATGTTAGGCAGCTACTTTACCATCTGAGCCAACAGGGAAGTCCTTTATCTCATATATTTTGAATTAATTTTTGTATATGATGTGAAGTTTGGAGTCCAAATTCATTCTTTTGCATTTTGTGCATTGCAAATTCATTCATGTGCCTCATCACCACTTGTTGAACAGACTGTTCTTTTCTCATTAAATTGCCTTGACACTCTTATTGAAAATCAATTGATTGCAAATGTACGGGTTCATTTTTGTACCCTAAAATCTGTCCCATTGATCTATATTTCCATCTGTATGCTAGTACCACATTAACATGATTACTGTAGTTTTGTAATAAATTTCAAAAGGGGAAGTGTGAGTCCTCTAAATTTGTTATTTTTCAAAATGGCTTTGTGTATTCTGAATCTTTTGCATTCTGTATGAATTTTTATAGTTACAGCCAATATTTAGGAGCTTTTTGTACATTCTTGGTGATTTCCTATGTAGATAGCTATGCTATCTGCAAATAGGGAGTTTTCTTTTTTCTTTTTTCTAATTTGTTTATCTTCTGTTTAATTTTCTTATGTTATTGCACTGGCTAGGTCTACTAGTATTATGTTCAATAAATGTGATAACATGAACATCATGCCTTCTTGATTGTAGGGGGAAAATATCCAGTTTTTCACCATTAAGATGTTAGCTGTAGGGTTCTGTAGCTGTCCTTTATCAAGTTGAAGAAATTATCCTCTATACCTATTTTATTGAGAGTTTTGTTACAAATGTGTATTCAATTTTGTCTAATGCATTTACTACATTGACTAACATGATCATGTGAGTTTTCTTCTTTAATCAAGAAAAATATGACCTGTTAATATTGTTGAATACATTGATTGGTCAATTCTTTGATACTGGGCCAGTCTTGCATATCTGTGATTACCTCTCCTGCTTATAATAAGTAATTCTTGTTGCATACTATATTATTAATATAATTATTAATAATTATTAATACAGGATATATTGTTGAATTCTATTTGTTAATATTTAAAAACTTTTACCTCTCTACTCATGACAGATATTGATCTTTAGTTTTTCTTTTTTTCAATGTGTCTGTCTGGCTTGGATATCAAAGTAATGTTAGCTTCATGATATGAGCTAAGTTATGCCTCTTTCTCTTCTATTTTCTGAAACAGATTGTTTAGAACTGCTGTTAATTCCTTTGTAAACTTTGGCAATAGTCACCAGTAAAACTGACTGATCCTTGAGGTTTCTCTATGGAGATTTTTTAAAATTAGAAATTAAATTTCCTTCATATTATAGGATTATATTGTTTTGTTTAAATTTTTATTTTATTTATTAAATGTATGTATATATATTTTTAATATTTAAAATAAGAACATTTTTTATCTGGCCTTTTGGTCACTGCCTTCTCCTCCAAAAGGCTTGGAAGTTTTTGGTCTCCTCTGCCTGGTTGATCACTCTCCTTCCCTTGGAATGCCCCAGACTTTGAATTTCTACCTTCATCTCTCTATGAACATAGCCTTCTCCATTCAAATTTTTGTTTTGCCTAAATCACCACTCCTCTTCTATCATGACTTTTCTACTCAAAAAGAAACACACCTGTTCCAAAGAGGAAGTATTATCCAATGTTGGCTGTCGGTTGGCCAGCTTCATGCTTTTGCTCAAATACCTTCTCTCTTTGTTTTCTGAGAAGGAGGAGAATTCTAGCAAGACAATATCTAAGGTCTGGCTTTAAAATTATGTTATTTTTTGTTTCTAGTCATAGAAGCACCATCTTGCCTTTGGAGTCAACACCTCTCATTCTACAAAGAGAAACTAGAAATCTTTTAGTTGTTTATTCCCCCCCCTTTTTTTTAAAATCAAATGTATCACCATCACTTCCCAATCTTTTTTTTTTTTCCAATCATTTTTGAAGTGCTCACTGGTCTCTTTCCTGTGGTTGGAACTATCACTTAGTTACTTCCACTGTTTTCTTTTTTTCTCTGTCATGAATGCCCTGTCCCTTCCTTCTGTTATCTGAACATCATTCATGTGAGATTCCATAGCATTGCACTCTATCGTATAAATATACACATATATTATAGAAATACATATATATATACATTTTATGTAAATATTATAAATATGGATTAAATGAATACACCACAAATCATCAATGTCTTCAAATATGTCACCTTAAAAAATCATCTATTTTTGTTAAAATAACTCTATATTGGTAATAACTTCATTGGAATTTGCTCTCAGGTGTCTGGGCATATATATAATTTTAATTTTCTCAGGTTGAGAAATGTAATTTTAAAACATGAACAGTTATTGAACATTATTCATCAAATAGGCCAATAGCATTTTCAGGTTTTTTAAAAAGGTATGTCAGTAAGAAACAGATTTCTGTATGCTTTTATAATTCACTCTGAAAACAAATCCAAATGACAGCATTCCAAAGTTATACTATAGCAATGTCAACAAACTTAATAGTTAGATAGCTTGCCAAAGTAGCTCTTTGAATGACAAATATATTAAATATACAAATATTCTATTAATATTCTATTTAATATTCTATTAAATATACAAATTACATTTTGTCTTTTAATCACCACAGCCTGTCACATATCATTCAAAAAATATTTTATACATTGCCTTCTCAAAAGTCACAGACTGTAAGCTCCTCAAGGATATATTTTTCTACCTCGCATGCTCCTATCTGTTACAATGCATACCATCTTTATTACTTAGGATATGGCTGGTGTGGACTCCCTGAAAAAAGTCAGTACAGTGTGTATAGTGCTTCAGTGTATAATTCAGGAATTAGAGAGATGACCTTCATCATATGAGTTGACTTTGTTATGAGGTTTACATATCAAATTTACATTACCAAAGATAAAAGTCCCCAAAGGACAAAGCAATTTTTAAAAAAGAATGAAATGGCAAACTGCATTGTGGAATTGCTCTTGGATGCTGACATATGCATGAAATGACCTAATGAATAACACTGAAGTGACAGATCCAATATTATGTTTCCAGGAGCTGTTATGATACACGCAAAACTAATCAATTTAGATCATTCCATTTAGTTATTATGTGTCTCTTCAGGGAATTCCTGAATCATTAAACTTAGTAATTTCTATATCTACAGTGAGTATCTGATTAAATGACTCACCTAATGAAACAATAAACAGGTTACCAAACTAAAAGCCCCTGAGGGAGTAAAAGGCTACATTCTTCATCTTTTCTAATTTCAAGTGTTTAATAAGGAATATTAGCTATCTAAGATACGCTTAATAAAATTTCATCATGTGAAGAAATTCACATATAGAGCATGAATTTTTAAAATGTGTTTTCATAAACATTACATAAGACAGTTTTGTAATGTAATTTAGAAGTGAAGGTTTACAGGAACACAAGACTTGATACAAACTTTTATAGAGTCAAAAGCATTAGTTATTGAAATTCAAGGAAAAAGCTGAAACTACAATTGTACAATAAATGTGTGCTTACCTAATCTTACCACTTTTGCACCTAGTTCCCTTTAAGTAAGTAGACATATTACCATGAGTTCCTTCTGGAGGTGTCAGTCACTTCATGAAACACTCTTTCAGGAGGGGTTCCCCTCCCTTAAGAAGCCTTTTGTCCAGGTCTACATGATGAATCCAGGCAGAAGCTGACCCCATTAGGGCACTTCTACCCAAAGCATTTTTACCAAATCAGGTCCCTATGCTTGTCACTTAAAAAACCACTACTCACAAATGTTGGTAGAAAATAAATTGCCAGAATGCTGGCAATCTAGGGGAATGGTAGAGGTGTGGTCCCCCAAAACCCACTTCCAAAGATTCTGCTAGGCCATGAACGTTTTTAAAGGGAAATAATCTCAGTTAATCATTGAGACGAAGGACCAGAGTCATCACCATTGCCCTCTGTGTGGGCTGGGGCCAGAGATGAGTAGAGCGTAGAGGGTGCCTGGTTTATGTTTAGTGATAAGACAAAGGTGACGCCTGCAGGGAGCTCTTTCCTGCCAAAAGCTGTTTTAAGTCTGGTGACTAGCTGGAAGAATGTGGTGAGTTTCTGTGTATAAAGAAGTTGCTCTGTGACTTATGAGGTTCTAGAATGAGGGTACTCTACAGCTTGCAAAAGTATCTCTAATAGTAAAGGGATACAGCTAAGAAACAAATAGCATGAGCTTGAGCTCTTAATGAAAATGCAGAAAGTTAAGGCAATGGCACCCCACTCCAGTACTCTTGCCTGGAAAATCCCATGGACGGAGGAGCCTGGTAGGCTGCACTCCATGGGGTTGCTAAGAGTCAGACACGACTGAGCAACTTCAATCACAAACTATAAAATCCATTTAATCTGGTGGGGAGTGGTTTTTAAATGGCTGAAAGATGTGGGATAAGCCATTTAGAAAGAACTTCCTTAACTCTAGTCAGCGTTGTCTGTTCTTTGACCACATTGATCACGTCTATCTACTTGTTTTTTTAAAACTTTCCAAAAAATCCTTGTACAAATAAACTATATATATTTGATTTAGTCTGTTAACATTTGAAAGTTTTTCTGGAAATGAAAAATTTTCAAATAATACTCTTCATTCCTTTCTGCATTAAGAAGTTATGCTACTTTATTTTAAGAGAGAGCTTAAATCTGATAGACAGAGTGCCTGATGGACTATGGAATGAGGTTCATGACATTGTACAGGAGACGGGATCAAGACCATCCCCATGGAGAAGAAATGCAAAAAGGCAAAATGGCTGTCTGGGGAGGCCTTGCAAATACCTGTGAAAAGAAGAAAAGCAAAAAGCAAAGGAGAAAAGGAAAGATATAAGCATCTGAATGCAGAGTTCC
>SJYA01005633.1:0-23028 GCA_006410615.1 Neotragus moschatus | reverse complement strand
CTCCAGGCAATGCCTCGGCTGACATTCCCTCTGCTCTGTCCCCCTCTATCCTCACGCCTGGGCCCCATTTGGTCCTCTCCGCTTGCTTCCTGACAACCCCCACCCCTCTTTCAGCAAGTCTTGCCACTTGAGCCTTCAGCATGGAGGGACAGATGGTTCTGAGTTTGAGTGAATCTGCTCCACATTCAGCGTCTGCCTTGCAGTCTTTAGGATGGAGGTCTCATACATGGGCAGACATACCAGTTTTCATTGTTGATCTGGTCTCCAAAGCCTGGGGTGTCAATGACAGTCAGCTTCATCTTGACACCACCTTCCTCAATCACTGGGGAGTGAACAGAAAAGGCACCCGGGGGGGTCACTCCTCCAGCTGATGCCAGGTGCCCCACTGCCTACCAGCTGGGGGAGACCTGGGCTCCTTACTTCTACAGGACCAATGATTGGAAAAATCAAGTTCAGGGTCCTCAACACTTCAACACCTTTGTTCATGTCGTTCCTGGCACCTGGAATGCCCTCCTTACCCCTCTGTCTGTCTAAATCTACCCAGTCTTGGGACTTCTCTGGTGGGCCAGTGGCTAAGACTCCATGCTCCCAAAGCAGGGAGGCCCAGGTTCAACTCTTGATCAGGGAACTAGGGTTGCAGACGTGAACACTTTGCATGCTGCAAAGAGTTCTCGTGCCCTACCGAAGATCCCTCATGCTGTAACTAAGACCTGGCGCAGCCGAATAAAAAAAAATAGTAACTATTTTTTTTAATGAAAAGAAAAAAATCCACCAGGCTTTATCACCCTACTCAAGTCCTACTTCATTCCTCTCTAATTCCCACACCCCCTTTTCTGGACTTACAGTCGAAAGACCTGGCTCCATCTTGTTCAAGGGCTTAATTCTATTCTGTCTTCAGGTTGTCTTTCATTTATCTCATCCCCTAGATGCCCCATTCTTCCCCTTTTCTGGCAGAGGCCCTTGGAACAATGCCCATCAGGGTCCCTGCTGGGTCCTCACCATGCCCAATAGCTTTGATCTCCACTGTCTTGGGAATCTTCTCCTCTCGGTTCCAGCTGGAGGCCTTGCGGCTCACTTGGGATTTGAAGAGGGTGTTGACCAGTGTTGACTTGCCCAGTCCACTCTGACCTGCAGCAAGACAGGAAGGGAATGAGAAGGCAGGGAGACCCCAGGCCCAGCTCCCAAACCTAGCATCTCTCCCCTGAGCTTACAGAATTCTAGAGCTGTGATCCAAGTCCTTGACTGATAGCTCACTGGAGAGGCTGAGCAGGGAGAGCAAGTGGGTGGGAACGCTTTCCTACTTGCTGGTGAAGGACCTGGGGAAACGTCAGTCAAATTGCACACTCTCTCCTGAAGCCCTGGGAGCGCTGGGAAAGGGGCAATCTCTGCACTTGTGTACTGGTTTTCCGTTTCATTTTTGCTTGACCTAAGTCTTTAGTCTTTAGTCACACTTAAAGATGGAATTACTTTGCATACTGACATTGTACTTCTGAAGAAGATTTCATTCCAAGGAAGAGCTCCACAACTAAAAGACAGGTGAAAACCACTGGCCTGAGCAGAGTTTTTCAAACATGCACAAGAATCACAGGATAATAAGGAAGGCTGAGTGAAGAATCGATGCTTTTGAATTGTGGTTCTGGAGAACTCTTGAGAGTCCCTTGGACTCCAAGGAGATCAAACCAAACAAACTCAAAGGAAATCAACCTTGAAGATTTATTGGAAGGACTGATGTTAAAGCCGAAACTCCAATACTTTGGCCACCTGATGCAAAGAGCCAACCATTGGAAAAGACCCCGATGCTGGAAAAGAAGGCAAAAAAGAAGGGAGTGATAGAGGATGAGATGGTTAGATAGCATCACTGACTCAATGGACATGAATTTGAGCAAACTCTGAGAGATAGTGAAGGACAGGGGAACCTGGTGTGCTACAGTCCATGGGGTTGCAAAGAGTAAGACATGGCTTAGTGACTGAACAGCAACAAAGATGCTGCATGGGAAGTGGTAAGAGATGAGTGGAGAAGTAGTACCAGGCCAGGCTAGGAATTCAAACCCTTAAATTTATGAAATATTGTTAATTAGGATGGGTGATGATGAGTTTTGCAGGGTGGAAAAATTATTCAGTCACTGATAGACAATGGATTGAAGAAGACAGAGAACCAGGAGAAAAATAAGTAATGCCGTCACGCACGCTGTCTAGTTTAGCCAATATTTTTTAGAGCAAGATGTTCCAGATGATTTACAGTCTGGCCCAGATGTATGAGCAGCTTTGAGTCAGGTGGACGTGGTAACCCAGGGTAGTAGCAGGGTGCTGGCAGTGGAAATGGAGAGGGTAGACCGACTGGAAGGGATATTTGTGAGGTAAAATTGACAGTATTTAGTGACCGACTGGATTGGGGGATAAAGCAGGAGGAAGAAGGATGATTCCCAGACCCCAGTTTCAGCAACTGAGAAAATATGTCAGTGCAATCAAAGGCAAAGGTCCTTTCCTGCTCTTGTATTCTGTGGTCCCTACTTAGTGACCAACGTCCTAAAAATTCTCTTTAAGCTTGAAAGCACTATCAAAGATCAGAAAGAAGACCACCGTTCCTCTGACCATCCCCCAACTCTTGAAGGTGGGGAAGAACAAGGGTGATGCTCCCAGGCCTTGAGCACAGCTGTAAGGCTGCCTGTGTCCAGAGAGGGGGGTGATGGGGCCAGGTTGACCGTCACCCATTCACATCTCCCACCCTCAGATCAGCCAGCCTTGTGGGAAGAAAGGAGTAAGGCCTTTGTGATCAGCACGCTGAGATCTCTCCTCTGAGGAAGAGCTCGTTCTAGAGAACCCAGGGCTGAGGCCATCCTAAAGAAAGAGGTGGGATCCGAAAGGGCGCCGCCTGCCACCGGGTCTCCAGGGAGCGCACGGCCTCCGTACCGACCAGCATGATGTTGAAGTCGAAGCCGGTCTTCATGGTCTTCTTGCGCATCTGCTCGATGATGGTGTCGATGCCAATGTAGCCCAGCAGGTTGGGGTTGATGCCCACGGGCTTCATGGGCACTGCCGGCTTCGGCCTGGGTTCAGGCACCAGCTCTGACATTGCGTCCGTCCTGGTCTCCGGGAGCCCTGCAAAGCCAAGGTGGGAGGGGTGGGCTGAGGCCACGTGGACACCACAGTATTAGTCTCCGGATACACAATCATAAAGAGTTAGGCCTGGATGGGACCGTGGATGTCCTCCAGTACAGGTCTCCCATCTCATAGATGTAGAGACAGAGGCCTGGGGGTGGGAGGCGGTGGTAAGGGCTCGCCTGAGAACACAGAACAAGTCAGATGGAAAATCTGGACCAGTACCCAGACCCTCCAGTTGCTGGGGTACTTTCAAATGCACCTCGCTGCTCCAAAGCACCACATCCGTGTCTCTAACCCAGGGGTTTCTTTGCCTTGCACTAGTGACATGCTGGGTCAGATAATTAGAGTAGGGAGCTGTGCTGGGCATTGCAGTCCATTTAGTGGCATCCTTGGCCTCTACTAGCTGCCCGTGCACGCTTAGTCACTCAGTCGTGTCTGACTCTTGGTGCCCTTTGGACTGTAGCCCACCAGGCTCTTCTGTCCTTGGTATTTTTCAGGCAAGAATACTGGACTGGGTTCATTTCCTTATGCCAGTAGTAGCTCCCAATTTAATGATCAAAAGCATTTTCTGACCATGCCAGATGTTGACTGGCACTGCCAACAGTTGAGAACCACTGACCTAAGAGATGTCTGGGGTTATTCCAACCTGAAGCCTGCCTCACCCAAACCAGGGGCAAAGCAAAGACCTTTTAGGATTCTGGACCTAATGTCAATTGACTGCCTGTCCCTGCCCTAGTTGCTTTGTCTTTTAGAAAGCCATGGGTCTGGGACTTCCCCAGTGGTCCAGTGGTTAAGAACCTGCCTTGCAATGCAGAGCATGCGGGTTCGATCCCTGGTAGGGGAACTAAGATCCTACATGCTGAGGAACAATTAAGCCTGTGCACTGCAAATAGAGACCGTGAGCTACAACGAAAGATCCAGCATGCCACAACTAAGACCTGATGCAACAAAATAATCTTTTTAAAGAAAGAAGCACATGGGGCTATCTCAACTCAGCAGCTGCTAAGTCGCTTCAGTCGTGTCCGACTCTGTGCGACCCCACAGACGGCAGCCCACCAGGCTCCGCCNCACTGCAAATAGAGACTGTGAGCTACAACGAAAGATCCAGCATGCCACAACTAAGACCTGATGCAACAAAATAATCTTTTTAAAGAAAGAAGCACATGGGGCTATCTCAACTCAGCAGCTGCTAAGTCGCTTCAGTCGTGTCCGACTCTGTGCGACCCCACAGACGGCAGCCCACCAGGCTCCGCCGTCCCTGGGATTCTCCAGGCAAGAACACTGGAGTGGGTTGCCATTTCCTTCTCCAATGCATGAAAGTGAAAAGTGAAAGTGAAGTCACTGAGTCGTGTCTGACTCTCAGAGACCCCATGGACTGCAGCCTACCAGGCTCCTCTGTCCATGGGATTTTCCAGGTAAGAACACTGGCGTGGGGTGCCATTGCCTTCTCCTCAGCAGAGTGAGCATCAATCATGTCTCCCAGTCTGTGTCCCCTCTATTCCATGAGCACTGGTGCAAAGTAGGGGTCTCTGTGCCCTGAGGATCCCCAGACAGCCTCCACACCTTATTTTTATTTTTTAAGTCATTTATTGCTTTCAAATTTTTTGTTTGGCTGCACTTTACTAAGCATTCAGGACCTTAGTTCCCTGACCAGGCATCAAACCCATGCCACCCGCAGTGGACGTATGGAGTCTTAACCACTGGACCACCAGGGAAGTCCTCTCCAAGCCTTAGTTTTAAATATGAGGAGTAAGTCTCCCCCACTGACCAATGAGAAGAGGATGAGGCCCAAGTAGGGGCAGTCACAGGCCTAAGATGACATGACACACTGCCTTCTTGGCGTGGTGGGTAACAGGAGAAAGGAGAGCCTGAGATCACAGCCCTTCCCCGGTGGAGAACGGCAAACACCCTTCTGGGTCTGGTGCATCATGGGCACGCTCATACACATGGGAAATCTGTGTTCCCCATCAGGGCACTGTCCCTCCAGGGTGGGTTTCGGGACATGGCATCTCCACTTCCCTCCCCATAAGACAGGTGTGTGTGGTGACGTGCAAAGGGCCTGGCTCTGTGACTTGCCTTCTCCGTGGCCTCAGGTGAACTGCCTGCCCCCCTGCACCCGCTTCCTCTTCTGTAAACTTCTCAGGATAGTGATGAAGGCTGCGGGGAGCCCCGCACATGAGACTCACCCCCACTCTGCCTCACTGCTGCAAACCCTCTTGGTCCTGCCCCTTCTCAGTTCCCAGTCAGGAGGGGGAATGAAGAGGTGCACGTGAAAGCACCTGTCAAAGGGAGGTGCCCGAGATGCCAATTACCCAGCGCAGTCACTGGATTCCATGCTCTCTGGAGGCCCCCTTCCGGCCTGGCCATTCTAGAGTCCTATGGCTCCTGGTTACCACCCTGCAGGGTCTCCGGCTCATAGGGAGAAGTGATGGAGCAGCAGATGGGAAAGACGGAGAGGGCACAGGAGCCTCCCTCCCCCACCCTCGAAGCCAGCCAGGAGCCTGTTCTTGTTCCCCCACCACCTGGTCCTTTCCCTGGTCCTGGCATGACTCTCCTCTCTCTCTCCACTGGAAACCGTTCTTTCCTTGTCATCTGCGGGCACAGCCAAATCTGACGGAGTCTCGGGACCTCCCCAGAGCCTGGCATGGTTCCCTCCTGCTTCCCAGGAAGTTGTTGCCAGCCAGGCGGCTCCAGAAGGCACCCAGATTGGCTCGGGCCTGAAGCAGCTGACTATCAGCAGCCTGGCCTGCGCCTCCACTCCGCACGTGGTTCCCGGGCCCAACTCAGCACACCTGCACTGGGGCCAATGCCCTGATTTCCCTGACCAGCTGCTCGCCAGGCCGGTCCTCTCCATCCCCGGATGCCTCTACTGCCAGCCCACTGGGTCACAACCACTGCTGTGAGATGGAGCCATCTGTGTACATCTGTGTGTTTTGGGGGGGCAGGGTCTTACTCTACAGACCTGGAAAATGAGTCTGGTATTTATTTATGGGAGTTTTTATAAGGATTTTTATAAAGTCTGCATCCTCACCCTGGCCTTCGCAGCCCCGGCCTGTCAACCACAGCAGTCTCAAAGACCACTCCCCAACATAACCTGGTTTTGAGAAGAGGCCAGCTGACCAGATTCCCGGGCAACCTCTAGGGGCTTCAGCAGGCCGGGAGCAGAGTCCACTTTTATTCCTCCATCGAGCACCTGTCAGCACCCACAGAGCTCCTGCTGGCAAGATGCCCCTCCCAACCACACGGCGACTACATGCCAGTCATGTGCTAACGATGACCACCCATCAGCCACAAGTATCGCAAACCTGCGGCCGGTCACGGTGTCACAGCCTTGGCTGGAAGACCCTTGGCCCACTCCAGCCCCTGTCGACCTTCCTCCACTATACAGGAAAGCCTCCGCTTCCCCATGTCACGTGGATGACTCCCTTCTGTGCTGCCTCAGCCCCCTGAGTACCTCTGTAGTCATTACATTCATTCATTCATTCATTCATTCACTCACTCACTCACTCCATCCCATCCGGGCCATTCCATAGGCTCTCCAGTGAGAGCTGACTCCAGCCAAACCCTAGACTAAATGCCAAGGACACTGCTAGACCCCAGACAAGGTCCTTGCCTCATACTGTCTGGTGAGGAGACCTCCAGAGCACAGGGCATACGCAGCTCCAAAGGTAAACTCTGTAGCTCCCTCCTTTGCCCCTGCAGCCCCTCCAGGTCAGGCCATGCCAGCTCCAGACGGGCAGCTGGCCCATCCTTGACTCCCAGGTGGATGGCCTCCGGGAGCCTCAGTGTTGTCCTCAGGAAGCCAAGGACAGTCCCGACCTCACTGGGTTGCTTTGATGCTTACACAAAAGTGTGCACATAAACCTGGCACTGAACACATGCCAGTTGCCACCCTTCTTCAGGGCAGGAGCCATGTCTTATAGATTTCTGTGCCCCAATGTACCTAGTATAACAAGGCACTCAGCAATGAATGAATGGATGCAAGTCTCACTCAGTAATGAATGAATGGATGCAAGCCTCACTGCAAGGCTGACTTCAGAGCCATCACATTTCTCCTCCTTTGGATACTGCTCCCTTGGTGGAGCAGCTGACCTCCAACCCAGCAAACGGCTCTTGGGTGGGCCCCAGGCTCGGAGATAGACTCTGTTATGAGACCTTCTCCCCACTCCACAACAGGGATTGGAAGAGGGGCTCCCCAGGGGTGGGAAAGAGCTAGGGATGGGCTCACAGCCGGATGTAACTCAACTATGCCATCCTGCCTACATGGCTCCTGGGGCTCCTTCTGAGCTCCCAGCTTTCTCAGGGCCCTGCCTGCAGCACCTCCTGCTGGGAGCCACCTGCCCCAACCGTGCTCCAGGGAAAGACCCTGTCCATCCCCAGCTCAGCTCTGGCTTAGTCCCCACAGAAACGGCTAACCCCTGCCCCGCCCCCACCTCCCTGCCAAGCAAGAGCCCTGGTGCTTTCTCTCACAGGGAAATGAACGAGCTTTGTCTTTGTCCGGCCCAGGGACCCCACCCCTCTGCTGAGAAGGTGGCCGCAAAGGGAGGGGACATTTCCAGAATAGCACCTGCCTTCCTAGCTTCGTAGGGATCCAGGGGGTGGGGAGGCTCTTCCTTCCGGAGCCGGAGCCGGAGCCCGAGATCATTCCCAACCCCCAGACCCCAGCAGTCTTTAAGACTCCACCCCCACCCGCAGAGGCAATTTCAGTCCACTCTCTGGCTCTCAGCGGAGAAATCACAAAAGATATCTTAGTACTTTCCCATTCACAGAAGCAAAGGGCGCTGAGATATATACCACTTCCTCCATCCCAGTCCTCTGGAGGCCAACGAGTTCCCTTGGAGACCACCAGCTGGTGCCTGTCTCAGCGTGCGCCCGCCCGCCGCTGTGTGGGGGGGAAGGGGTCCGTGTGTCAGCGCACAGGTCTCTGAGCCCGACTGTGGGTGATCCCGATACCTGTGCGTGGTGTGCGTGTGTGCACGTCTTAGTGTGCTCCAGCGCGCATCGCGGTGCCCGCTTGCGTGTTCGGGGGTCTCCGTGCCTCTCCGCCTTCCCGTCTGTGCATTTCTTCGGGCTTGGGCATCTTGGGGAGTGTGCCACCGTGTGTGTGTCTGTGCACATATGTCACCGTGCGTGGGCTCCTCTGCGCATCAACCCTCCCCCAGTAGCATCTCCAGCTGGGCTGGCAGGGGCCGCAGCCTCCGCCTCCTGGCGCACGCCGATGGCCCGGCCGGCCTCCTTACCTTTGGACATGAATCCTCCTTTGTCTCCGTTTCCTCCGGGAAGATGCTCAAGGGCGCGGGGCTGCAAGGCTGAGCGGGACGGGGGCTCCTTCTGGGCCGAGTAGCCCCTGCAGCCGGGCCTCGCCCTTCGGCGCTCTCCGCCCACCCGCCCGGCCCGCGGCCCGGCCGCGCCGCCCCAGCGCCCCGCGCCGCCGCGCCCGCCCGAGACTTCGACTCCGTGGCTCGGCGCCGCGCTGCCCCTGCCCGCGCGCACCGATGCCGCCGCCGCCGCCGCCACCCGCACCACGTGACCCGCGCGCCGCCCGCCCCGCCGAGGGCCCCTCCCCCTCCCACGGCGTCGGCGCCCGCACCGGCTCTCCGCCCGCCCGCCGGCACGCGGGAGCGCGGGCACGCAGCGCCTGCTGAGCGGGGGCGCTAGGCCTCGCAGGCTCGAGATGCCGGGCGGGGGGCGGCGCCTCGATCCCATCTCTCCGCTCGGATCCCTCTCCCGGCCTCTAACTCTCTAAGGCTGGGGTGGGGCGGGGACGCGGGGGACCGGTGACAGCTGCGGGATGCGGTGCGCGAGCGTGAGTCACGCGGTGGTTGGGATGTTGGGCTGATTCCGTGGGGTTCTGCCCAGGCGTGGGTGCCGGCAGAACCCTGCCTGATTCAGGAGCCCGGGTTCCAGGCCTGGCTCTGGGATGACCAGCCCTACGACCTTGAACTGGTCAGGAACTATCTTTCCTGGGCCTCAATGTACGGGTCAGAAAAAATAAATCTTTTTTGCATTTAATCCACATGAATGGATAGCCAGGTGGACACAGGAATGAGGACCATGGTTTATATCCTCAAAGAGCTCTGGGTCTGGTGGGGTAAGACAGAAAGCTGGACTGTCCTAACACAGGGAGTGGGGTGTGCACAGGGAAACTGTGGGTGCGGGGAGGTGGGCACCCTGGGAAGAGGGGGTTTGTAGGATCTCTTGGAGGGGGTGGGGGCCAAGCTGGGAAGGCAAATATAGGTGGGCAGGAAGAAGGGAAATCGTTCCATAGAGAGAGGAGGGCTGCAGCCAGACCAGAAGTGAGAGCTGCCTGGTGCTGAGGACAACAGAGCTCCTGCGCGCAAGGAAGCAGGGAAAATTCCAGATGGATACAGAACTAAGAGGCTGGAGAAGTCCACAGCCTTGGGAGTCAAGCTAAGGAGCTGGACTTTAAAAGAAGATAATGGTGAGCCACCAATAGCTGTTAAGCAGAAAGTGCTCCCATGAGATGAGTCCTCGTCTCATGCCAGTTGAAGGAGGAGGTTGGCCTCGCAGGGGCAGAGGGATGGAGAGAAAGGTTCACAGAGCCTAGGACTGAGGAGGCTGGGCCACAGAGTTAGAATCAGACTGACTGGGATGAAGGAGAGAGAAAGAGGAGGATGCCTGGGTCTCTAATGGGGTGGGGCCTGCAGCTCTGGGAGTGATATCAGGGAAGGCAGAAGTCAGGAAGAAAAGCGGTGCCTCTGGACCTGCCTGGGAGCTGTCTGGGCGGAGGGGTCCAGCAGGCCGCTGGCTGTCCACACCTGCATTTCGGAAGAGAGGGCTGGGCTGAAGGTGGAGAGACAGCTGGGGTCCTGGAGGAGGGAAGACGAGAGCCTGAGTGGGCTCCCCCAGACCGAGGGTGCAGAGTACAGTGGGAACGGGGCCGACAACCCCCAACCCCTGGTAAGCCACAGGACCAAATGCTTTCTGAGTATCTGTCAGACCTAGAATCTCTGAGCCTTTGAAAGGTTGGGAATGAGACTGCCAGAAGAATTCCAATCACTGGGTCCCTGTTACCTCGCATGAAGTCACTTCAGTCGTGTCCGTCTCTTTGAGACATCTATGGACTGTAGCCCACCAGGTTCCTCTGCCCAGGGGATTCTCCAGGCTCCTCTGCCCATGGAGTGGGTTGCCGTGCCCTCCTCCAGGGGATCTTCCCGTCCCAGGGATCAAACTCGAGTCTCTTATTGTGCGTCTCCTGCACTGAAGGCGGGTTCTTTACCACTACTGCCCCTTTAGACATGTCAGCTATATGATTTAGGCAAGCCACAGCCTCTCGAAGACCAAATGAACTTCTGGCCCTTGTGTTGACCTGTTTATAGTTCGTGTATGACTTCCAACATACAAATTTCCAACTCACCCTTCAGGACCACAGCACTGGGGCTAGGGAACCAAGAAAGAATTCCAGGTAAGACACCTTTTCAGCAACAGCTATCAGGGCTTCCCTCCAGTGGCTAAGACTCCGAGCTCCCAATGCAAGGGTTCTGGGCTTGGTCTCTGGTTAAGGAACTAGATCTCACATGCTGCAACTAAGCATTAAAACCTTCCCTCCCAGGACTTCCCTGGTGGTCCAGAGGTTCAGAATCTGCCTTCCTATGCAGGGGACGCGGGTTGGATCCCTGGTCAGGGAACTAAGATCCCACATGTTGCATGTGCCACAGCTAAGACCCAGCACAGCCAGATAAATTAACTAAATACATAGATATTAAAATAAATGGCATTCTCACCTTAAAAAAAAAATCTTCCCTCCCTTTCTAGATCTAGCCAAGCACAATCTATCTCCAGGCCCTTACACCCCTGCTCTCCCACCTTTAGCAGTCCAGTGCCTCCCCAGCCCAGCTCTTTGCATTTACCTTTGGTTTCTCTGGCCCGGTCCAGCTCTGTGGCCCAGTCCGTAGCAGCATCTGCTGTAGGGTGGCCCAGGGCTGCGTCTGTGCTTCGGCTCAGCATTGATGGCTGGGTGGCAACGTCTGATGTCGCCAGGTTAATGACACTGTCCAGTGTGGTCTCCCCAGCAGCCGGGTCTGGGGTGACTGGCACAGCTGGACCCACGGCTATGACCACCCTGCTTGTATCCAGAGCTGGAGAATTCGTAGTCACGCCCAGCTTGGCTGTGTTCGCCAGCTTGACTGTGTCCGGCCTGGCTGTGCCCAGCTTGACTGGATCTCGGGCTGCCCATTCCACGGCTGCACCCCCTGTGATGGATTCTGGCTTGGCTATGCCCTCTGTAGCTGTGTCTTTGCCCACCTTGTCCGAGTCTGGAGTTACCGAGTCCATGCCCCTGCCAGGCTTGCTTGTGCCTACTGTAGCCACATCCACGGCAAAGCCCAGATTCGTATCCAGATCAGGGGACTCAATGCATGTGTCCAGTCTGGATAGATTTGGTGTAGCCAAGTTGACAGTCAAGCCGGGTCTGTTAGTGGTCCTTGTGGATAAACGGCTGGCTGTGCGTGGCCTCGTATCCAGAGCAGCCAAGTCCATGGCCATCGTGGGCCCTGTGGTAGGGGAGGCCCTTTGGAGATGGAGCCGGGGTCTCGGGATACCCCTGGACCGGGGTTTGCCTCTTCCTGGAGAAGCTCTGGCAGGAACATGTGTAGTCACTGGGACGGGGTGCCTTGGAGCCCCTGAGCCCGGCCCCGCAGGACCTGGTGGTCTCGGAGCCAAGTGGGACTGGAATGGTAGGGTCAGGTACGAGCTTACCAGGGGCTTATCCGCTGTGAGCATCCTGCTGGGTTTGGCCAGACCTGGGTTCCCCGGGCCCTCAGAGTGGACCCTGTCCCCTGGCACTAGGGTCACCGATGACGAGCCAACTGTGGGCAGCCTCCCTCCTCCATGGGTGGCTGCCTCCCTGCCCGGGCTGGACAGCTCTTCCCAGTGAGAAGGCAGGGGGCCTAGGGGCCGTGCCTGGCTGTGCGGATGGACTGTTAAGGAGATGGAACTGAACTTCCTGGATGCCAGGCTGTTACCAGTCTCCTGGGAGGACACGCTCCAGGCCCTCGCTCCGACGCCCGGCTGGCTGGAAGCCTGTGGGATGTGGCTTGGGGAGAGAGCATCCAGACGGAAGGTCTTCCTGAGAACTGGGATGAGAGGAGACACCCCGCCGGGGAGCTTCGAGGGGTGGGCCGGGCGGCCCAGCAGGTGGCTGCGGGAGGAGCTTCTGGGGCCCAGGGCCCCATGCGGCTGCCTCTCAAAGTCGTGGTCCATCCAGGTCTTCCACCTTCCCCTGATCAACAGAGCAAAGGGGCCAAGCAGGGGTGAGGCAGTGGAGCCTGGAGGTACCGGCCCTCCCCAACCTGACCAGCCGCTAGCCCTCCTCTGAAGGGACCTTGTTTGGAGGGGGCAGTCAGGTCCTCAGCAGGGTACATGCACCCCTTCCTACGGCTCCCACCGCTGCAAGCCTGCACACGTCACACACACACACCTACCTGGACGCCAGGTGAAGGTGGCACCCAGTGAGCAGGCTGCCTGGCGTGAGGTATGAAACCTCTTTCTTTACCTGGGCCCCTGTCTCTGTGGGCAACTCCGTGGAGGTCACATATACATGTCTGAGGACCCCAGGGGAAGACAGTGGTTATTGGAGGCCTGTCTGCCTCTTCCATAAGGTGCCAGAGGACTCTAGATTCCCACCCACAGCCCCCAAAATAGGAATGTCCAGGTAAGTGTCCAGGTAAGAAGCTGAGAGACGACCCCTTTGGCTTGGGAACAGGGTAAGATCTGAGGCTCCTCCCAGAACCAGGGAAGAGCCCTGGGCTGCCTGCCACTGGAGCTGAGGTGGAATTGGAGCTGAAGAAGGCCCTGGACGAGGGGAGGCTTGGGAAATGCAGAAGTAGCAAGCGTTCACGAGGGATACGTTCGGTGAACGCAACTCTGTCCTGTGGTCCCCAGAGTTGCAGGGCAGCAAAGCAGGCCAAGCTATGTCAGAGGTGAGCCCTGTGGCGGAAGCATTAACTCAGCCTTTGGGGTTCCAGGGGGGAGGCTGTCCTGGGGCTGGGGGAATTCATACAGAGGGCCCAAGGGTGAGAAGATATGGCGTCTTTGTGAAAACCCTCTGTGGGCCTTCCAGACCGTGTCTGGGGGAGGGGGAGACCAGGCTGCAGGTGTGCTGGGAGCCGGGCCAGGCCACCACGATGCTCGGGCCCTGGGAGGGGACCTGGTAGGATCTTGCAGGTGGTCACTGCGGCTGTGTGGCAGAGAGACCGGGGGCACAGAGGAGGAGGCAAAAAGGGAATCCTCTGGTGTCTGATGGTTATGCTTTCATGGCTGTGGCCCCAATTCAATCCAATCGGGGGGAACTGAAATCCCGCAGGCTGCGTGGCAAGGAGAGCCACCACTCTGTGGGCTGGGGTGGGGCTGGAGAAGGCTGAGCGGCATAGAGGAAGAAGCAAAGGGACCACCTGGTCACGGGGAGCTGGGGCGGGGGTAGGGAGCTGTCCAGGAACCAGGCTGGTGGTCTGCATGGATGAGCTATCCCCCGAGGGGAGCTCCTGAGCACCCAGATGGCCAGCTGGTGCACACGCTGGGCTCCATGGAGCCCTCCTTCTGGAACAAAATTGTTTCTGTTGCTTTCAACACAGCAGACATGGGTGTGATGCTGGGGGGTGGGTACAGGGCTGGTAGCAGGGTTCACGGGGGAGTGTGACTCCGTGGCTAAAGCCCTAAAGTCTGGTGCAGGGACCAGGCAGGACACCAAAGGGTCTTCATCATCCCTCACAGCAGCGCCCCAGCCCTCATCCCCCTCCAGTCGCATATTTGTCCCCAAGGCTGTCCTGGCCTTTATCACCTCCCCACTTGGCATGTCCCCGCAGCCCTGCTTGTGGGCCCTTACTCACAACGATACGCACCCAGGCACAGGCGCGCTTACCCTGCACTTAACCACAAACATCTACCCTTGGTGTGCACACACACACACACACACACACACAGAGGACAGAATTTCTGAATCTGTCCTAACGTCCCTAGATCCCTTCCCTTCACTAAGCCTCCCCCTGCGCCCCATCAATCACTTGGTCCTGTCCTCCCCCCAGCCACAAAGACTCACCCGCCTTGATCAGAGAACAAGAAAGGTCTGAAGGTTCTCAGTCTGGGAAGCAGACTCCAGGGCAGGGCCCTCACCTCCTCCGCACCCAGATTCTGGCCAGCTCAGGTGGTGACCAGTTCAGGGGCCTCATCCCTCTGGTCCCCTCATGGGCTTTCGCTTAGCATCCAGGCTTGTGGTCTTAGGCCCAGGGCCCAGCCCTCTCCTGACCTGTCCTACCAGCGATGTCCCTAGCTGGGCTGGGCTCCGGGGTAGGGAGGGGCTGGCTTCTCGGCAGTGGGCGTCAGTGAATGGCTGCTCTGAGCCTCTGGAATCCCAAAGGGCCATGAGAGGTTCGTAACGGCCAGGCTGGGCCGCTCTGGACTCAAGGGCACCTGGGGGGTGGTGCCCTGCTGTCTGCCCTCCCCAAATCTCCTCTGTCTCCCCCTGACTCTGACCCTCGGAGAGATGTCTGCGGTAAGAACAGGGAGACTCCAGACACAGCCACACTCTGCTGGTCCCGGAGCTGACCTCCCTTGTGCCTGCCCTCGGCACGCATTCTGTTTAGCTCTCTGACCCTCAGACCGTCTTGCCCACCCGCCTGAGGTCTTTTGTGGAGCAAACTAGAGACTAAAGCAGGGACCGTCTGCTTCAACAACTATCCCCCAAGCCTGTGCTCACTCCAGCCAGACCCTGTACTGAGCCCCTGAGCCTGCGAAGATGACCCTCCCCTGGGGTTGAGGAAACCCACAAGGCCTCCTAGCCCGGCGCTGGCATCACAGGCTGTCCACAGACCCTGGCCCTTGGGCTGGGCTGGGTGTCCTCTTCTGTCTGTTTCATAGGAATCAGTTCAGTTCAGTCACTCAGTCATGTCTGATTCTTTGTGACCCCATGGACTGCAGTACGCCAGGCCTCCCTGTCCATCACCAACTCCCAGAGCTTACTCAAACTCCTGTCCATCAAGTCGGTGATGCTATCCAACCATTTCACCCTCTGTCGGCCCCTTCTCCTCCCGCCTTCAGTCTTTCCCAGCAGCAGGGTCTTTTTCAGTGAGTCATAGGAATAATTATGGTGCTAATGATAGCTACCATTTACTGAACACTTACTATGGACCGGCACTGCCTCAGGGCTGGGAAGGAGCACGGAGCCTGCTCAGAGAGCTGATGTAAACGATCCTTACAGGAACGGTAGCGTGGTGACGGCAGACACTGAGCACCGACCCGAGCCAGGAGCTAGACTCAGCATTCTTCTGGCATCTGCTTCACTCTTCACCTCATCTTGTGCTTTCTCCTGATGAGGACATGGCGGCCCACACCATGCTGTGTGGTCTGGTCCATTTTCCCGCGTGTGTCTCCCCTTAGCGGCTTCCAGAGCCGCACTGGCCAACAGAACTTTCTGCGATAATGGGAGCGTTCTATATCTGTGCTGTCCAATGTGATGGCCGCTGACCACACGCGGCTCGTGAGCACTTACCATGTGGCTACAGTGGCCACGGAACTGAATGTTTATTTCATTTTAATTTATGGTTATCATATTGGACAGCAGCGTTCTGAAGGGCCTGGATTTTATTCTTCTCTGAGTCTTCCCCCAGGGCCTGGCAAGGATTAGCCTCTTAAGTTTCTGTAGAATGAATGAATGAAAGGCAAAAAATGATTCAGTGAGCGGGCGATACGTGGACCTAGGAACTGTCCCTCTTCTTATCCATTCTCTCCACTTCCAGCTTTAGGTTTTCAAACTTGGCCGTGCTCAGGTTGCCAGGGCAACCTGCTGGAAGGTTGGGTGGGGGAGGGGATCTGCCTGGAGTTCTCTCCCCTTCTCCCCTGCCTTTGAAGCCTGAGGACCAGCCTGGTTCCCGGAAGGACAG
Organism: Neotragus moschatus; assembly: GCA_006410615.1. Classification (NCBI taxonomy): domain Eukaryota; kingdom Metazoa; phylum Chordata; class Mammalia; order Artiodactyla; family Bovidae; genus Neotragus; species Neotragus moschatus. Next base: position 7,030 of record SJYA01005633.1, on the reverse strand, counting down.
AGGAGGCTGGGGGAGGGGCTGGCACAGCTCTTTCTGGATTGTGTTGTGTTGCGGGGGAGATTTTACCGCCCACCCCACTGGATCGCACCATCTCTGAGATGCAGAAACCCTGAGCTGGAGTCAGGGGTCTTAGCTTCTCTCCTCTCTTCAGCCGGTGGCTCTGTGTGTAACTTCTATCAGATCTCTTGCCCATCTGGACCTCAAGTTGCCTTTTCAAATAGGGACCAGATACCTTCATGTGACCTCTTGAAGGTCTAGAATGTTAGGGCCTTGAAAGCAAAGTATGAGTCTTGTTCATCTCAGTATTTCTACTGCCCGTCTTCTCCAGCTCTCTCTTCCATTCTGGGGGGCCTAGAGAAAACTGCCTGCCCTGTAATTGCAAGCTTGGGTTCAGCTGCCCTCTAGTGGCCCAAAGTGGCAATGACCACCCCCCTTGTGTCTGTACCCGAATTTCCTTGCTGCCAAAGGAAAGATTGACAGGTCTGAAAGTGGCCTCAAAGGACAGACCTCCACCCAAGCAAAAAATCCTCCTGGTAGCCTCCCAGACAAATGACACGAGCTCTAGTCTCCAACCTGGGTGTGCTACAGCTGTGCGATTTTGAACAAGTTGATCCCTCTGAGCTCCTGTTTCTTCATCTGTGAACTGGAAATTTTATCAGTCAAGACGGGTTAAATTATGTCGCAGTCACAAACAATTCCAAAATTTCAATGGCTTGTAATACGGAATGCTTGTTTCTGATTCATGCCTCGTGTCCACTGCGGTTTGGCTCTGCTCCATGTCATCTCGGGGACCCAGGCTGATGGAATAGCCACCTTCTGGAGCTGGGCTGGTCATTGAGGCAGAAGGCAGGAGACACTGATGAGGCGTGCACTAGCTATGAAATGCACTGGCCTGGACTTTTCCGATCACAACTTACCAGCAAGAACTAGTCGAATGGCCCCAGACATTACAAGGAAGGAAGGAGATTAACCCTACCGTGTGGCAAGAACTGAACAGAACTGGCCCACACGGACAGCTGTGAGGATGCGGTGGGAAGTGCCAACGTGTTAACCATCATACAATGAATTCAGTCCTCTGCCATTGAAATTACTGTCTTGGGGACTTCCCTGGCGGTCTAGTGGTTAAGACCTCACCTTCCCATGCAGGAGGTGTGGGTTTAATGCCCAACTGAGAAGCTAAGATCCCATGAGCCTTGTGGCCAGAAAACCAAAACATAAAAGAGAAACAATATTGTAACAAAGTAAAGATTTCACAAAACAGTTTACATCCAAAAAAAAAAAAAAAAACACAATAACAACACCTCTTTAAAAAAGGAAATACTGCTGCTGCTGCTGCTAAGTCGCTTCAGTTGTGTCCGACTCTGTGCGACCCCATCAATGGCAGCCCAACAGGCTCCCCCGTCCCTGGGATTCCCCAGGCTCCCCCCGTCCCCAGGCAAGAACACTGGAGTGGGTTGCCATTTCCTTCTCCAGTGCATGAAACTGAAAAGTGAAAGTGAAGTTGCTCAGTCGTGTCTGACTCTTAGCGACCCCATGGACTGCAGCCCACCAGGCTCCTCCATTCATGGGATTTTCAAGGCAAGAGTACTGAAATGGGTTGCCATTGCCTTCTCCGGAAAAAAAAAAAAAAAAGGAAATAATTGCTCGCGATTCTGATTTCTTCTTTTATTTACCCTTGTGGTTTCCAGTGACCTCTGCATCAGTTCCAGCTGTTTACAGCTGCAGATACAGAGAGGGTAGTGGACTTGCCAGGCTTTACCCAGTGAATGAGTAGCTGGACACCCACGTCTCCAGGGCTCTAAATTCTGAGCCCTGCATCCCTCACTTGATGGGGTGTAGGAGAAGGGGCTTTGCGTTCCCAGGGTTCTCAGTAAGGATGCTGGCTGACCGTGTGATGATCTTTTGTGGGGTGGAGGGTGGGGGTAGCTGCCACCCTCCCCCCAAAGCTGGTCCCTCAAACCTTCCCAAGGCCAGCTCGCTCAGTCCAAGTGGAGAACAAGGGGGTAGAACAATGAGCAGCCTATGCCGTCCTCCGGGGCCAGAGTCCGAACATTGCAGCCAAGCCTACGCAGGGACCCTGCACATTCCCGCCTCCTGTCCTGGGCCCAGCCCAGTCACACCCACCATATCCTGACAGCAACCAGATGGTGGGAAAGGAGAGCTCCTGGGGCTCTTCAAAACCTCCCAAAGTATTTTTAAAACCTGCATAACAACCTGACCTCCAAAAAGCCTCCAAGCCTCTCCAAAATCTTTGTCTCTCAGCAGCTGGGCTGTCTCTGGCAAGACAGAGAGACAGGTGCCATTCATCCAACAAGCATGATGCCTCGTGCCGGCTCTCCACAGACATGTGCCCAAAATCACAGCACAAGACTGGGGCCAAAATGGGGAAAGCTGCTGGTGGGATCAGGGAAGGCTTCCTGGAGGAGATGGCAACTAGAGAGTGATCAGATTCTCTCCCTGGACTTAAGCCTTACTTGAAACACAACTTTTGGCTTGTTCAGGCTCCTCTCCCACCACTTACACACTGGTATTCTGTGCTGGGACCCCCTGACATCCCTCAAGGTCCTCCCTAACCTCCATGGCTTTGCGCTTGCCAGCTTCTCTTCTCTTTACAGGGAAAACTCTTATTCAGCCTTCAAAACCCACATCGGCAGTCATATCCTCCTTGATAAACCCCTTCCCTGGGATTCAATTCTATTTTCAGTTTCTTACACATCCTTCTCTTGCTACAGTTTCAGTTGTTATTTGTTTACATACCCGTTTGGCTCTCCAGTCTGGGAGTTCCTTTGATTGGGAGATTATCTCTTCTTTGTCTTTGAATTCCTGGTGCCAGTCCTAGTGCTGGCATGGAGCAGGTATGTGACATGCCTCTGCAGGGCTCAGGAGAAGAACTATATTCTGCATATCATTCATACACTGCTTTCTTGCCAGCTATCTCCTTTGACATTTGCCACAACCCAGTGAGGCAGGCAGGGCAGGAGCGATATACAAACAACCAGGGCGCGACAAGAACCGGGCATGAGCTGAGCACAATGCCAGGCACTGGCAGGGGGCATTTCTCTGAGCTTTAATCATCCATGAAGTCTCTGTGCCTGGTACACGGAAATGCTTGGTGAATTCAGTCGTGTGTCTGAGAACAGGAAACTTGCCCCCCCAAATTTATTTTATTTTTGGCCACACTGGGTCTTGGTTGCTGGGCATGGGTTTTCTCTAGTCGCGGTAGGGGGGGCTACTCTTCATTGCAGGGCACAGACTTCTCACTGCAGTGGTTTCTCCTGTTGCAGAACACGGGCTCTAGAGCACCGGCGAGGGATTGGGCCCGTGTCCCCTGCACTGGCAGGCGGATTCTTAACCACTGGACCACCAGGGAAATCCCCCTAAAAACGCAATTTAAATGAACAGCTTTATAGGATTTGCTATTATCAGGCCCTCACATCAAGCTGCTCCCTGGTAAGCCCTGGCAGATGGGAAAATCTGCCTCCAGGGACACTGGCCTGTTTCTGTGACCTCTGCCATCTGAGTCCGCCTCCTAAAAATGATGCCGAAGGCGCCGTCTACTGTGTTGCTCTTAACATCCCATTTGAGACATTTCTTTTTAGTATTTAGAACCAGATAACTTGTCTTTCATTAAGGGTCGACCCTTCCCTTCTATCACCTCATGGGAATAAAATGACCTCTTTGTGTTTCCTCTTCGCCTCTGGCTGCCAGGAAGCTCAGAGACAAGCAGCAATAATACAGCAGGAGTCAGAGTCAGAATATTTCCCTCTCACCCCCATGTATGTGGCTCCTTCCGCTGAAACTTCTTAGGTCCTTTATGGGAAGAGCTCATATAAATAAACATGTGCGTATACATGGAATCTAGAAAAATAGTTCTGATGAAGCTACTCACAGAGAAGAAACGGGAGATGCAGATGTAGAGAGGGGACTGATGGACACCGCAGGGGAAGGAGAGGGTGGGACAAACTGAGAAAAGAGCCTTGACGTCTGTACACTACCACGCGTGAAATCAGTAACCGGCAGGAAGCTGCCGTCTAGCACGTGGAGCCCAGCCCCGCGCTCTGTGATGCCCTAGGGGGGCGGAATGATCACTGGGAGGACTGAAGCCGAAGTGCCAATACTTTGGCCACCTGATGCGAAGAGCCGACTCGTTGGCAAAGACCCTGATGCTGGGAAAGATTGAGGGCAAGGGGAGAAGGGGGCGGCAGAGGATGAGATGGTTAGATAGCATCACTGACTCAATGGACATGAATTTGAGCACACTTCGGGAGATAGGGGAGGACAGGGAAGCCTAGCGTGTTGCAGTTCATGGGATCACAAAGAGTTCGACATAATGACTGAATGACATCAAAAAGAGGGAGGGGATATATATACACATGCATAATCATGGCTGATTCTCATTGATGTATGGCAGAAACCAACACATTGTAAAGCAATTGTCCTCCAATAAAAAAATAAAGAAAACTAAGTAAATAAATATTAATGTGATAAGCCCTGGGGAGAGCACTGGGAAAGGATCCAGGCTTAAGAGCAGAAGGCTTGGGTAAATCCCCTACCCTCTCAGCCTCAGTCTCCTTGGCAACCTGGGATGGTAGATTCTGCCAAGACTCGTGGATACAGCCAGCCTCACTGTGAAGAAGACCGGCCACTGCTCAGGCCTCGGGTAGGGTCACAGTCAACCTCCCCCTGTTTCTGTACACCCATTTCACTACCCCCGCAACCCCACTGAGGCTGTGAAGCTCGTAACTTTGAACACCTTCACACTTTAGATCCAGTATGCCAGAATTTTTATTTTTAAAGAGGAATCAGAGGATTTTCCAGGCAGTGCAGTGGTTGGGACTCCATGCTTCCACCCACGTAGAAGGCATGGGGTCGATCCCTGGTCAGGGAACAAATATCCTGTAAGCAATGTGATGCAGCTTGAAAAAAAAAAAAAAGGAGTCAGAAAAAGACTTTCATGTGAAATCTTCTGACTTAAAAAGGTTGCTAATTAATTTGCATTTGTTCAAACTTGGCTGCAGGCCAGATCTAGTCTGAGGCCTTCCCTGACTCAGCCAGTTAAGCCTAATAGTCCAAGAGGGACTGTCTGATGAGTCTGGACTGGGATGAGGGAGAAATTTTCGTCATTCCTTCTGAGCCCTGACTTCCTTCCGTAACATCCCAAGAGGCCTGACAGCAGGAGTCGGAGTCAGATCCTGAGAGGACCTGAGCCCAGATCACGTGGGCTGGTCCAGAGGACCCTGATCCAAGCTGGACCTTACAGAGAACCCTGCCCCAGCCTCGAGTGGAGTTTAAAATGGGCGTCCGACCTAGGATGAGCCACGAATCCTTCCCCTGAGATAGCTGTGCTTGCAGCCAGAGAGTATGTGCATGCATGCAAAGTCGTTGTAGCCCACCAGGCTACATGGGATTCTCCAGGCAAGCATACTGGAGTGGGCTGCCATTTCTTCCTCCAGGGGATCTTCCCCAACCCGGGATCGAACCTGCATCTCTTATGTCTCCTGCTTTGGCAGGCGGGTTCTTTACCACTAGCACCACCTGGGAAGATCTGCAGCCAGAGCGAGGGACGGGTAACTCTCTCCAGGGCCTGGAGCTGTAAGACATAAAATTTGCCAGCAGTTGGCTACTGCATTTTCCATGATCGGGGCAGCAGGGATGGTTAGTGAAATGGGTATACAGAAACAGGAATGAAAGATGATTTGAGGGGACTTCCCTGGTGGCCCAGTGATTAAGACTCCATACTTCCACTGCAGGGGGCATGGGTTCGATTCCTGGTTGGGGAACAAGGATCCCACAGGGAATGCCTGGTCTAGCTGTCCTGAGTCTCTGCCACTATCCTGTCTTCCAGGGCTGGACCACCCCAGTGTCTTTGTGATAACTTTCCCCTTCTTACCCCAGTCAGTTAGTGAGTCGGGATTAGGGCAATTTCCACTTTCCTGATAAACAGGGGCAGGACCCAGCTCCTAGTCCTGGCCTCCCAGCCCCCTCCCCCATGCCTCACACCTCTATCCACTCAGCCTTGTAAAGTAAGAAGTTCATTACCCACCCCCTCCTGCCACCTCAAGGGGAAGAGAGCTCAAAACACATCGGGGCTGGCACTGCCCGAGTCACTGAGGCGTGTGGAACTGGCTCCCGAGTGGGTGATGTGGGTGATGTTGGTTCCCCCCTCATTCTGGTGTTGGGTGATGGAAGACACTGGAAGGGCCCTGCCCTCCAGTGGGTCCCTACAGAACCCACTCGCCTGCTCACCTACCTCCGCCACGCCCTGGATGCCCTGAAAGTCCGTACAGAGAGCCCAACTCACATACCCACCAAACTCTGAGGGTTTCTGTCCCTCCTCCCCATCCCAGACTCCCAGTCTCAAAGCCCAGCCCTGGTAACCCCTTGGGTCACCCTGGTTCACTTCTCTTCACCCTTGTATCCACCTCCGTAAAGCAGCAGTCTCAGTCCCTCTTGGTTTTCACCCAACGACACTTCCCTTTCCCCTCCCCTCCCCCCTTCCCTTAGGTAACAGCTGCAACCTACCGCCTCAGACCTCGAGATGAGCAGTGCCGCTCCAGCCCCGTCCCCTGTGGCTGGAACCAGAGCTGCCTGGTGATCAGTGTACCCATCCCCTGAGCTCAAGAGCCGGGGGCTGATGGGAACTTTTTGCTTGAACACGACATGTGCTCCTTCCTGAAATCAAGGCCCTAGGGCTGTGTGAACCTGGGACTGTCTGGGCAATTTAGCACCTCATGGAGAAGAAAAATCCACCTGGATGAAGCCCGCAGGGCTGAGTGAGATGGGGAGAGAGAAGGATGGCTTGATGGAGCACTGGTGACATCCTTGAGCCCCAGGGTCCAGCCAAGGCTGAGTCCAGAAGCAAACCCTTTTATTGCAGCTGTTTTCAGTTTGGTGCCTTGTGGCTGCAGGAGTTGAGCGGTAGTATGGGAGAATCTCTGAAAGCTACAGAACGCTCTGCTGGGTCAGATGGAGGTCGGGGCGGTGAGACTCAGAAACAACAGAGCCTAGCCGGATTGAGACAGGAAAGGTG
>SJYA01005632.1:10886-24756 GCA_006410615.1 Neotragus moschatus | reverse complement strand
TAATGTCTGCTTTTCAATATGCTATCTAGGTTGGTCATAACTTTCCTTCCAAGGAGTAAGTGTCTTTTATAGGATATTGCAAAATAGTGAGCATAGGTCCCTGTGCTATACAGTAGGTCCTGTGGGTTTTGGGCAACTGTAAGCTTGCTCTCTGTATCTGTGAATCTGTTTCTGTTGTGTATACGTCCATCTGTGTGCTTTGCTCCCTGAATGCGTGCAGATGGCGCCACGGCTTCTGCCTCTCTGCCTGGCTCTCTTCACTTAGTGTGACGATCTGCGGGTCCATCCATGTTGCTGCAGAGGGTGTTATTTCGTTGTTGTTGTCGTTTTAATAGATCATTGTTATTAAAATAATCATAATCTAGGCTTTTAGCTTTACTCTTTAAGTTACTATTATATTTTTCTTATAACGAGTGGTTTTTACATCTGGCCAGGAGTGCATTTAAGTAAAACGTTTTGGATACTGTCTATAAAATGTCTGCTCTCAAAACAGGGTGCCTGTGTGACCCCTTAGTGCTGACCGTCGACTCCAGAGGGTGTGGGGCTCCCAGTCTGGAGCGGCGGGAGCACCGGGAGAGCCGCAGAGCCCGCGCCAGCCCTGCAGCAGCTCCCATCACCACTCCTCAGTGTCTGAGCCTTGCTTTCGAGTTTGGCCAGTTCCGGACAGAATCTGCAGGCTTCACGCAGCTCTTCAAAGGATGCTACCACTCGGCATTCTGGAAGTCACGGTAAAAAGACATAATGCTCAGTAATTAAGCCCCACAGATAGGAATTTTTACTGTAGTATGACTCTTTGGGTCTTAGGACAAACCCAGGAAGCCTCTTTGTCTGAGTGAATCTTGAGGTCTCCTCCTTGCCTCTGGATTTCTTGTGCCTACTTAGACCAGTAGATCCTTTCACAGAGGAAGTTTTATAAGTAAGATATTACTGTGCTTCCTCCATTTGACTTCTGGTTCTGCTGTCATCTCTGCAGGCCGCTTAACATCAGGGACTGGAAGACAGGTGTTCCTTCCTCTCTCATGGCCTTCTTTGAATGAAGCACCGTCTCTTTAACATTCCCACCGCTTCTGATGGTTTGTTTCTTCAGTGTTAGAATGTAAACCTCAAGAGGACAGAGGACAAGCTAGTTTTGTTCACATTACATTCTTCCCTAGACCCAGTGGAGTACCTGGCGCAACAGGTGCTCATTATTCAATCTGTTGAATGAATGAACAAAGCTTCTCGGTTATTTAAATTTCAGTGGCTTGTGGGGCTGATTCTCTTCAGATCAGTGCAGAAAACAACAAGTATCTTAAAGCAATTAGACTTCATAGGAGCATTGTCATGCAGATACGTAACTCTCGGTAGCCTGCTTAAATGCCAGGCCATAATGTTAGTAAACGGAGNTTATTTAAATTTCAGTGGCTTGTGGGGCTGATTCTCTTCAGATCAGTGCAGAAAACAACAAGTATCTTAAAGCAATTAGACTTCATAGGAGCATTGTCATGCAGATACGTAACTCTCGGTAGCCTGCTTAAATGCCAGGCCATAATGTTAGTAAACGGAGTGTGTGTGTCTGTGTGTGTCTGTGTGTGTGTGTGTCTGTGTGTGTGTGTGTGTGTCTGTGTGTGTGTCTGTGTGTGTGTGTGTCTGTGTGTGTGTGTGTGTGTCTGTGTGTGTCTGTGTGTGTGTGTGTGTGTGTGTGGTGGGGGCAAAACAGATTTTACTTTCAATTCTTCTTCAGCATTAGGTCTCCTTAGGTTTATTGACATTCTTCAATAGGAATAACTGCTGAAGATTTCTGTTGAAACGTCAACTTTTCCTTGCTGTGTGTTTGAAAACATGTCAGAAGTATGTGAGAAGCTACCGTTGGGTGATTGTCCCAAGCTGTGTAACCCTGGCCCAGTACTGCCTCTACAGTCCCAGCTACCTGGCCTGTGGATCCTAGAGCAGCTGGAGAAGAAGTTGTCAGGGTTTAGCTCCATTAGAAGCCCTCAGGAAGGGAAGTCTATGCTCTGTTATGAAATTGCAAGCCCACTGGAAGGAGGGGGTAGTTTTAACTTGGGGAATTTCCATATTGGAAATGGTTCTGCCTGTGTGTTATGCCACGTACTTACACGGAATAGCAATTCAGCACATTTGAATAGTAAGGACTAGTTGCCATTTATAGCATGTGTACTGAAAAAGCAAAATGAGTTGCCGATCATATCTGCCATCTTTTTGCTTTGGTTTAATTTTAAAGTAACAAACTTTAAGGAATTTAATATGATCAAAAGATAAACATATTCTAAATTCTTAGAAAAAATACATGGTCACTTATCTCTGATACTGACATCATTTCCACAATTACTTAATTAAAAACCCTTTATTGAAACTAGTGCTAATTTTCTGGACGTTCGCAGTAAGAAAATTTTATTTCTCTGGTTACACGTCTGTTAGTTGTTCTGTGATCCTGTTTATGTCATGCCTACTGGTAAGCTCGCATGTATTTTCCGCTTCGGTGACGAGGTCTGGTCTCTCCATTCCCATGTGTCTTCTCCTTCCTCAAGGTACTTCTGTCATGTCTTCATTTCCTCCTCTTCTCTCTTTATCTTTTGCTTTTTTTTTTTTTATTAAAATTTTCCGTCTCAGGTGTACATGAGTTCCCGATCTTGAACCCCGCCCCCCACCTCTCACCCCATATCAACTCTCTGGATCATCCCCGTGCACCAGTCCCAAGCATCCTGTATCCTGTATCGAACATAGACTGGTGATTCGTTTCTTACATGATAGTATACATGTTTCAGTGCCATTCTCCCAAATCTTCCCACCCTCTCCCTCTCCCTCTAAGTCCAAAAGTCCATTCTATGCATCTGTGTCTCTTTTACTTTTGATTCATTCCGTTTACATCTAGGGTTTAACTCTCTCATTTATTTATTTTTTAAATTATTTGTGTCACTAGGCAATTGCAAATAGGCTGAGAGTTAGCTATGCTTCCTGACCTCCCCTGTGGCTGCCTCCTCCTTCCTTAGACCTACCTGTTGGCTAGAATTCTCCTTTGGTCATGCAAAGTGTACAGACCTTTACCGAATATTTATTAGAGGAAAGATATATCGCTGGGCAAGTTTCTGATCTCAATCAATTAAAAATAGCTAGTGAATTTTTCAGGGTGATTATTTAAAGTGCTATACCAATAATAGATACTGAAATGAAGCCATATGCACAACCTGGCATTTTAAAAAATCTGTTTTAAGTATTTTAGGTCTTTACCGTGGAGTAGATTAATTTTTTAGTGGCAAGCCTCATTTTCTCTACTCTGAGTTATGACCTGGTACCAGGCTTTATTGCAAAAGTCTCAGACCTAAAGGATTTAAGGTTTATTATTGCAATTTTAGAGCAGGATGGAAAGGAAAGAAAAATAATTTTCCTGAGTGAAAGGACCTAGTTCTTAACAATAGCATTTTGATCTGAGGACTATACTGTGATAAATAACTCTCACTGTAGAATCTGGGATGAAATTAACACTGAGAGAACTTATATATCCTAAGGCATTAGGTGGCTGATTATGACTCTGTATAATCTGCTTTCACACAGTGTAGTACACAAATATGTGTGTGAGCTGAGTGTAAAGCAGCCGTCCTTTTTTTTTTTTTTTTTTGACTCTTTGGTGGCTCCTGTTAGTGAGGGTTTATCTAATGCTGCTGGAATCTTCTCTTCTTGTCATCATGGTAGTCTTATTATTTGAGTAGGATTTTGATGACTGTGTTTGAACATAAATATACAGCAGCAGAAAATGTGTACACCAAATTCATAATTGTTCTTGGGTTTATTATATCTAGAGAAATGCCACCTTTAATATTTTCTAGTGTTTTACAAATTCCATTAGAATACTAAGGTTTAAAAAACTAAAGATAATTTATTCTTTCTTTTCAGACTTTCCAAGGAATACACAAGATTTAAAAATCATTAATTTTTAGAAAATAAAAGCTTTGCATTTACTTTTTAAACTAAAACACTCTGCAGTATGAATTATAGTTTTGAAACATGTGATTAGGAAAAAAAGTTTTTATTAGCAATTGTATACAATTGGTTTTTCTCCCTAGAAGGCATTTTATTCTTCTAACTTTTTAGTTTCACATTGGAGTGTGGTTGATTAGTGATGTGTTAGTTTCAGGTGTGTAGCAATGCAATTCACATACGTGCATATGTGCAAAAAAATTCATGTACATACACATTTATATGTATACCTGTATCTATTCTTTGTCAAATTCTTTTCCCACTTAGACTGTTACATAATACTGAGCAGAGTTCCCTGTGCTATACAATAGGTCCATTTTGGTTATCCATTTGAAATATAGCAGAGTGTACACGTCAATCCCAAACTCTCTAGCTATCCCTCCTTCTACCCTTCCCCCCATGTAAGTTCCACTCTGACTCTTTTTATATTGTGTAAATAAATATATAAGTATCATTTTTAAAGATTATACATATGTGATATCATACTCTTATCCTCACACATGTACAAATACATATACATACACCGATATTTGGTAAAGAATCCACCTGCAATGTCAGGAGACCCCAGTTTGATTCCTGGGTTGGGAAGATCCTCTGGAGAAGGGATAGGCTACCCACTCCAGTATTCTTGGACTTCCCTTGTAGCTCAGTCAGTCAGTCAGTTCAGTCATTCAGTCGTGTCTAGCTCTTTGTGACCCCATGGATTGCAGCATGCCAGGCCTCCCTGTCCATTGCCAACTCGGGGAGTTTACTAAAACTCATGTCCATTGAGTTGGTGATGCCATCCAACCATCTCATCCTCTGTGATCCGCTTCTCCTCCTGCTTTCAATCTTTTCCAGCATCAGAGTCTTTTCAAATGAGTTGGTTCTTCACATCACGTGGTGAAAGTATTGCAGTTTCAGCTTCACATCAGTCCTTCCAACAAATATTCAGGACTGATTTCCTTTAGTATGGAGTGATTGGATCTCCTTGCAGTCCGAAGGACTCTCAAGAGTCTTCTTCAACACCACAGTTCAAAAGCATCAATACTTTGGTGCTCAGCTTTCTTTATAATCCAACTCTCACATCCACACATGATTACTGGAAAAACCATAGCTTTGACTAGATGGACCTTTGTTGGTAAAGTAATGTCTCTGGTTTTTAATATGCTGTCTAGGTTGGTCATAGCTTTTCTTCCAAGGAGCAAGTATCTTTTAATTTCATGGCTGCAGTCAGCATCTGCAGTGATTTTGGAGACCAAAAATATAAAGTCTGTCATTGTTTCCCCATCTATTTGCCAAGAAGTGATGGGACCAGATGCCATGATCTTCGTTTTCTGAATGTTTTCTGAAAAGTTTTAAGCCAACTGTTTCACTCTCCTCTTTCACTTTTATCAAGAATCTCTGTAGTTTTTCTTCACTTTCTGCCATAAAGGGGATGTCATCTGCATATTTGAGGTTATCGATATTTCTCCTGGCAATCTTGATTCCAGCTTGTGCTTCACCCAGCCCAGCGTTTCTCATGATGTCCTCTGCATATAAGTTAAATAAGCAGGGTGACAGTATACAGCCTTGATGTACTGCTTTCCCTATTTGGAACCAGTCTGTTCCATGTCCAGTTCTAACTGTTGCCTCCTGACCTGCATACAGATTTCTTAGGAGGCAGGTCAGTTGGTCTGGTATTCCCATCTCTTTAAGAATTTTCCAGAGTTTGTAGCTCAGCTAGTAAAGAATCTGCCTGCAATGTGGGACACCTGGGTTCTATCCCTGGGTTGGAGAAGGGAAAGGCTACCCATGCCAGTATTCTGGCTTGGAGAATTCCATGAGCCATATAGTCCATGGGGTTACAAAGAGTCGGACTTGTCTGAGCAACTTTCACTTTCACTTTTCACACACATATTTACATTAAGTTCAGAAGTCAAAATTAAATGGAAAGCTATTTTCGAGATGGCTTACTTCCATCTCTGATCCCTTCACTGATTCCCAGTACCTCCTCCATTTTTATTAATTTTTCATAAAAATGGGAAAATGTGTTTTTTCTTGTACAAGAGATAGTATTGTATATTCTCTGTTCTCCATCTTTTTTCCACAATATACCCTGCAGATTACTCCATAATAATATATAGAGGCATTCCTTACTCCTTTTTATGGCAACATAAATACTGGATAGTTTTGCATGTGTAATTTCATTAGATACTACAGAATTCCTCTTTATAGGGATTTAGTTTTGTATTTGTATCAACACTGTTTGACGTTTTCAGTTACCTCTCAAAACCTTGCCAGGAGAAAAGGTTTTTGCCAGGTAAGCGGGAACTAGTGTTTCAGTGTAGTTCTAGTTTACGTTTCTCTTATGTGCATAGCTGAGCATTAAAAAATTATTTAGCAGCTTTCTTTTTTGTAAACTGTTGGTTCATTTTTTCATTGCCTATTTATCTGTCAGATTTTTGGTGCCTGTTGCTTCTATTTTTGAAGAAAAAGATTATCTTCTTGGGAGATGAATTGTGAGTATTAAACATAATTTGGTTTCTCGTTTGTTTTAGGATGATCTTTTTTGGATGTATGTTTTGAAAGATGCCGTCTTACAGCGTAATTTCTTTTGCTCTAGATCTCTGTGCGTGTGTTCTACATGGATGGGGTGGAGAAGTTAGGAGCTACTTTTCATGTCTGCATTCTCTAGCTGCTCAGCTTTTTGGGGTATATTAATATTTCAAACCACCTGTCACTGACAGTACATTATTTCAGGTCCTGTGTTGATTAATCTTCTCACCAGACAGCAGAAGACCACAGGCCCTCCACAAGCTTTCTGTCTAGTGTAAACTCATCATCTCTGAAACAGTTGTCTGGTGGTGGTAATTATTTTTGTGGGACGAATTCCCCTTTTCCCTCTATGTTTGTAATATATTTCCACAGTCTGTGTTCCTTGCATCTCTTGCCTAAAATGGGTTTACAATATCTTTCTGCAAAGGGCTGGAACAGAAGTAAGTATTTTAGGCTTTGCAGACTCTATGATGTCACAGTTGCTCAGGTTTGTCTTTGTGATGTCAAAGCGCCCGCAGACAACGTGTAAATGGAGGTCATGGCTGTGTCTGAGCAAAGTGATGGGGAGTGGGAGCGGGAGCAGAGTGGGCAGATTTGGCCCACGGATGCTAAAGAACCCGCCTGCAACGCAGGAGACCCAGGTTCCATCCCTGGGTCAGGAAGATCCCCTGGAAAAGGAAGTGGCAACCCACTCCAGTATTCTTGCCTGGGAAATTCCATGAGCAGAGGAGCCTGGTGGGCTACAGTTCATGGGGTTGAAAAGAGTTGGACACAACTGAGCAACTAACACTTTCACTTTTTCACTTTATATTCTGCTGACCCCTGGTCTTAGCCATTATCATTAAACTCTCCTTCAACCTGTTTAACTTGCCATCATTTTGAGTAAGTTTAGTAAAAATTCCCTTAAATGTAAAATCAGGTAGTAGAGCCACGTACTTCCAGGGTATTTAATACACTGTTTGGATGACGATGGCAATAAGATTTTACTTGTTTGGTGCACTATTATTGCAGCACAAATACACAGAAAAATTTTTAAAGAAGATCAGAATAACTAGAACGTGCTTCAGTTCCTATTCATTGGATGCTAATGTTGCTGTCAGTACTCCCTTTGAGGATGAACGTTGCAGAGAGACTGTTGAACCGTGATAGCATCGCATTGTCCGATCTCTGTAGAAGTGATAGTTCTAAGAGGAAATGATCTACATCGGAAAGGAGTCCTGTCATACTCTTGTAGTTGTTATTGTCCTCAACTAAAAGTAAAGTTAATACTAATGGCTTCTATGAGTTAAAAAAAAATTGAAACAGGTAGAATATGCAAAACTTAGTTAACTGTTGAGTCAGATATGGAAGTCCTGATCATTTCTGGATATTACAAAGAGAAGAAAGTGTTCCCAAACCGCTCCTTCCCTGAAAGACAGAAAGTTTTGTTTACCCACTATTGACAAACATATTTGTCCTCCTGTTAGACTAGTATTTAAATGAACATTTAAAAATCACCTGTTGCCCAGCTCACTTTTCTGGGAAACATTTATTCGGTCCAGATTTTATCAGAGGGATTTAAAATCCGGTACCTCTTACCATCGCGTTTCCATACAGTTTTCATGGGGGTGCAAAAGGGCAGTTAGTAATAGGGTATTAGGAGATTGAGTGAAATTAATAATTTGAGAATTAAAAGCAGCCTGGAAGAGTTTGAATCGTGGGATGGTAGAGTTGAAGGGATAAACCAGTAAGGACCGGAGGAGGGGAGGCCCATTGGAAACTCTCTGAGACTTTGGCAGTCTGTCGTTTGAACCTAAAGCATGTGCCCTTGACCTTGCCAGCCCAATCTTTGCTTCTATTCATTTCCACCCCTAGAAGCCAAAAGGAGCCTGGTATGACCTGGCAGCTCATCTGTATCTTAACGCTTTGTTTTAAACTTGTCCACATTTATATGAGAACCAAACGAGACAGCTAACGGGGAGCATTTAGAGCAGGACTTGCCAGTAGTCCTGCAAGGGCCGAGTGAGAGCCAGCTGCAGCACGTGCGGCTTGGTGCTGTTACAAGTGTGAGGGTTGCTCCTCGTGCCTCCACTGTTACACCTAAACACTAAGACTGCTGTGCTTCTATGAGGTTGTGTTGTCCCCAGGTTTTATGCGCCACTGCCCTGCCTCCTCATACCTCATTAATAATGTGTTAGCAGTTGATTGAGGCACAGGGATGCTCCTTTGCTCATGTATCATGTACGTATGTTTCCCCTCTACAGTGGCAGGCTTGAGTAGATGAGACAGAGA
This sequence comes from Neotragus moschatus, assembly GCA_006410615.1. Classification (NCBI taxonomy): domain Eukaryota; kingdom Metazoa; phylum Chordata; class Mammalia; order Artiodactyla; family Bovidae; genus Neotragus; species Neotragus moschatus. The sequence goes on along the minus strand of SJYA01005632.1, from coordinate 15,993 downwards.
TTGTGTAGTTTGCAGAACAAAAATTATTTACTCTCTGTATGTTATAGGAAGAACTTGCCAACGCCTGATATATAGGCCCTTCTGATCCAAAGTAAAAGTGACTATAAAGTACTCAGGTAACAGTTTTCTGAAACCATCATTTAGTCTTCATTTCTCTTAATCTCATTGAAACAAATGATATTGTATAAAAGGGGATAGCACAAAGTAAGATGTTTATTTAGGTTTTTATTTATGTTGCTGTCAAAGAGCTGATCTTGAATTACTGTAAATTATTTAAAAGATTACTGATTGCAGTAAACTGTGTGAATTAATTTAAATGCTTGAGGTTTCTTTTTTTCATAATAGATGAAAACTGGAACCTATAAAATTTGTGGTAGATTTCTTTCCACTTACTAAGAATAAATGCATGTATGCCATATAGTAATTTGCTTTCATAAGAATTAGTATTTCAGGGCAGCACTGAGCCCATCAGCTCATGGTACCAACTCAGAACATTATTCTAGACATGAGGAGTCAGTCGTATCACCTTCATCCACAGGAGGCAGCATGTTGCTTCCCATTGAGGAAGACTTTAGGGACCAATCTTTGTTTTGAAATGTATTATTACTATTATCAGAATCACTTAGATTCAGAGCTATAGTAAAGACTATGAACATAGGTCCAAGATAAAATTTGATTTAGGTCTGACTTTAAATTGAATACATATGTGACTTTAGAGAACATGGTTTTGATAGTGTGACTGTTAATTTCCCCAAAGTGAATCTGCTTCTTGAGTGTGTGGGTTTTCAGAGCAGGCTCCTTACTGGCAGGGGAATTTCAGACACGTGGTGTTTTTCAGACAGCAAGGCAGATGGCTGCTTCTCTTCAGTACAGGCTATGCCAACCGAAAGAGACAGCTACACAAGTGCTGACCCCTGAGGGAGTGAGAGAACAGTTGCTGTCAGTTGTTCTTTATAAGTCTGTAGCTTGACTTCAGAACGGGGTGGGACGAGAGATCTTTTAAGAAAAGTATGCATTCAGTGCACAAGTGCAGCCTGAAATCTCCGTTCTCACTAAAATAGTGGAAGATGATGTAACATAAAAAGGAAGCAGACTCTTAGGTCTGATGTTTCTGAGATAATGTGGCGGCATACTGCTCGGGCCTGATAGATTGCTTCCCAATTTCTGTCGAAACCTTCGTGAGTTGACAAACGCAGGCAAGTGAACTATAGAGCAAATGCCGTATGCTAAGATCTGGGTGGGAGCTTCCCAAATGAGGTTGGTGGAGTGGATTGAGACTAGTTAGGGATTATATCGGGGAAGGCAATGGCAACCCGCTCCAGTACTCTTGCCTGGAAAATCCCATGGACGGAGGAGCCTGGTAGGCTGCAGTCCATGGGGTTGCTGAGGGTCAGACTGAGCGACTTCACTTTCACTTTTCACTTTCCTGCATTGGAGAAGGAAATGGCAACCCACTCCAGTGTTCTTGCCTGGAGAATCCCAGGGGTGGGGGAGCCGGGTGGGCTGCCGTCTCTGGGGTTGCACAGAGTCGGACACGACTGAAGCGACTTAGCAGCAGCAGCAGGGATTATATAGCACAAGTTCTGCTTCAGAACTATCAGTAGAACAGGCCCCACCCAATGTAGGATAGAGTTTGAAGACTGGGAGCACATGTTAACGATTTAAGAGACTTGAAGATTGGAAGCACGTGGGGTATGTTGAGTGGAAAAGTTTGCTGCCTGTAGATTCTGAGTCCATCAAATCCGTGGTCTTAACCTGTTGCTTTCCCATCTCCACTAGTTCGTTTCCATTTATCTTCCTCTAAAACCCAACTCCCAGTGTGCAGCCCAGTAGCAGGAGCTAGGTGAAGGTGGCTGAGGGCACCCTACCCCCTGAATGCATGTGGGTGCCCGTGTGTCTCCTGTAGTGTGTGCAGTGTGCATGACAGCTGGCAGGAAGAGTCTCTCTCGCACATGATCGCACTAGGAGGAGTGTCTAGTTGCACATCAACAGTCGCGCAGAGAGGAGAACACGTCTAATTTCAATCTGAGTCTCAGTCTGAGAGGGGGAGCCTGCCAACATTTAGTGGACATTGAGGACAATAAAGGCATGTTACCTTGTCTGCAAGAACGTTAGATTTAAATAGCTCTGTCCTCTATAAAACTTGTATATGGAAGATGCCTATCATGTAGTTTTTGAAAAGATTCTAGAAAATAAGGGAAATTAAATAATGACTTTGAATACATAGTATATCTCTCAGAAAATGATTGCATGTAAGGAACACATTTAGTATAAATATACAACAAATTTAGTTTTCTGGGATCTTAAAAGATTATGACCTTGAGTAAAAAGGAAACCAGAGAGCCCTAAGGAGGAACAGGATGAGATGGAAGAATTGTCAAAGCTGGTTGAAATAAAAGAATGCAAGAAAACAAAAGTTGTGATAAAATTTAAAATTTGTATTAAGGCAATCAAAAGAAGCTTTGATATTCCAAAGCATGGAGGAGTATTACGGACAACAAGCTTGAAAACAGAAGGCAGAGAAGAAAAGGACAAAGATGCGTAATGAGAAGTAGACACAGAGGGCAGACCTTCAACCCAAGAGGTGTTCCGTAGCGGAAACCAGAGCAGTTACCAGGTAAGTCATGGCTGAGCTTTCCCAAGAGGTGTTCCGTAGCAGGGAACCAGAGCAGATACCAGGGAAGTCATGGCTGAGCTTTTCCATGCCAGAGAAGAAGGCCAGTAAAACTCAAAGGGCACCCTGAGAAACAGCCAGAAATAATGGAGAAGAGTTCTACTTAGGCTATTCTGGCAAAATATTTGAACTTCAAGGATAAAGCAAACCCAGGAGGTTACTAACAAGGGAACACCCTAAGTCTGTGACTCTGTAATTGTGTTCAGCCTATATATATATACATACACACACACGTAAAATCTTGTTTTTAAATGACTATTTTCAGATGTAAAATAACAGCATTCATGTTCCATCCCTCAAAAAGCTCCTTAGATACATATTTCATCCATGGAAGAGATCACTCTTGGATTCTAGGTTTTTGTTTTTTTTTTTTACTTTGAAAGGAGAACATGGAGCGGCATAGCCTCCTGATATTTACGCCATGTCCTTTGGAGGCTAGCAGTATGGGCTATCAGACTAGCTCAGCTGAAAACTCACCACCCAAACCCAGAGCCCCAAATAATCCAGCTGTACTTCCTTTATAAGAAGCTATGTGCCAAATACAGTGACTCAGAAAGGCTTAGAGGAAAGAGATTGGTGAATGTACACAAGGAAAATATAATTCCCTTACCCTAAGACAGCATTAAAATGGAACAAAGGTAGTCATGAAGATGAAACGTATAAGCCACAATAAAGAAGTGACGTTAATTTTTATGGGATAAATTACATCACAATAAACATTAATCACTGGGAGTGCAAAGGAAAGCAAACAGTAATGAGACACTAATGTTTCTTTCTGGCAGATTGTTAGACAAGAAGTCAGGATGATTGAGGGCATGAATATTCTAAGGGTGAGCTAAGATGCATGTCGAGAGCTCTACCCTGAAAATAGAGATGATTCCTTCTTTTTAGGGCCCCAGAGAATCCTTTTTTCTAATTCATAAAATCTAAACTTACAACAAACTGAATATAATAGAAAATACATTCGCTAGCCACAGTAAAATTTCAAAAACATTGTACATGAAAATTTAAAACAAAAAGTACTGAGTTCTCCCCCTCTACCCTGCTTCAAGCCATTTCCTGAATAACTCTTGACTGGGTCAAAGAGAAAAGCAATACTAAGATTACAAAATACTGAGGAACCTGTATAATGGAGAGTGTATGTTAATGCTGAGATGCGGTCAAGGCCGCGCCTAGAGGAAAGGGAGGGTACGTAGATACTGGCGTTTCTTAGCAAGGGGGATAAAGAGCATTTCAGCTCAGACCTAAAAGGAAAAGCGGAGTCATTACAGACGTGCTTTAGAAAACAGTACTTGATACGCTTGTTGTCACCGTAGGAAGGACTTCACTGTGTCCTGGGGAGCACTGGTGCCTGTGTCCCGGCGGAGCTGCTGCTCTCCCTCCCCACTGCCTCACGTCCCTTCCCTGTCTTTGGCAGAGTTTCCCTTCCCTGTTCTCTCTTAGGCTGTAACACCCACACTTGGAGCTCTCCCCAGGCCAGCCATCTACTTTGAGCTGCCTTTTCACTGCCACAAGGAAGGCAGGGGGTTATGGGCGGGGAGCTTATGAGTCCAGCTATTCTCGACTCTACGTTTTCTTCAGTTTATTGTCGGCCACTCTTGCTTTTCTTTATTTGTTGACTCTGAGTGGGAACTTCTTCTGGCTTCTCTGAGAACTGCTCTTGCCTTCTGTTTGGGGCCACAGTTAACATTGCTCGGTCTTCCAGGAATCCCTCATGTTTTCAGTCCTGCAATTTTTCTGGTTTCCAGGCGCCCTATAAAATATTTAGTCTGCTGATGGCACCGTTTTGGGGTCCAGGATTCTTTAATAACAAAAGTCTTCTGTCGGTGCATGAGGCCTTTGGTGGGAGAGAGAACAGACACTTGTGCACAGATGCCCTGTTTTTTTGGCTTTTGTTTTTGTGGTGTGTCATCTCCTTGAAGTTCCCTAAGTGCTTATTGTTAAATTTCTTCCGTTTGCTGAACTAACAGTTAGTGAGGGGTTGGGAGTGTGCACCTATTGCTGTCGTACACGAGGAGACACTAAAGTCACAGTAAGGGTTCAGATCAGGCTGTCTGACTTCAAGTCCATCCCAGCTGCTTCACTGACTCTTCTGGGCGTTAGTTGGGTGCCTCTTTCTCATGCCATTTCTTTACCTCAAACACCCAGTGTTTCTCGTATTCCTGTTCACATCTGTAGGTAACGATCAATGACGGAGTGTGTTTCTTTAGCTCAAGTGAGAATTCCCCTCTCACCTCGTGGCAAATACCAGTTCAGCACAAGGGCTCACCTTCAGATGACTTTTGAGGGGCCAGGAGGGGCTGCTTTGGGGCAGCGTTTTCCTGAGCTCCCCGCTGGGGGGGCAGCCCTGCCCCATTTTCCTTTGTCCCTGTGCACCGGCTGTCTTCCCGGTCAGCAGGCTGTGCGCATGCCCGCCCCCCCCCCCCCCCGGGC
>SJYA01005632.1:0-10705 GCA_006410615.1 Neotragus moschatus | reverse complement strand
CAGACTTAAGCAGTTGAGGCAGGGAGACTCACTCAGCACTCCTACCCTCCAGTTAGTTATTTGGCCAGTTGTCTGAAGCCAGCTCCTTCCCCCCGCCTGCACTGTACTGATAATGGGATTATCTGAGCTTCTGCTGGGAAACTTGTCAACTGTCACAGGTTCCTTATGTTTCCTTGGATTTGCCATTGTGTTTTCGTCAATTTTAGTTTTTCCAGAAATTCACTCATTTATTCCACAAATGTTTATTGTGGAGGGCAAGTGTGTTGGGCTTTGGAAAATTAAGGTGAACAGAAAGAGAAACAGCCCGTCGGGGTGGAGTTCACACATAGCTGTGTGGGGAAGATGGGCATTAAACGGGTGATGGACTTACGGGAAGCTCGTGTTCTGTGGGGAGAGGGTGCAGTGGGCTTCGGGGACACGTGAAAGGGCTGCTTACTGGGAGAGGGATTGTTGTAGAACTCTCCCTGGAGTCAGTGGCCATTGACCTGAGCTCTGGGAAGAGAAAGGCCGAGGAGATGGAAAGTAAGGACAAGAGTGTTGCTGGCAGAGGGAAGAGGAGGTGAAGAGACCTCACAGATGAGGGTAAACATGGTCCACTGGATATTTACTCTTGCTATTGCTATGTTTATTTTGATTATATATTCTCCCATTTCATGAAGTGTGGGAGAGAAAAATTTTGATCAGTTGTCTTGATTGAGACAAGTCTCAAAGAATTATAATCCAGGAAAACTTTTCTGATATAAGCAATAAATGAAACATGAAAACACATATTGTATGTGCTATGCTATATATAAATGAATATGAAGGCACTGTACCAACACCGGGGCTTCTCTCATAGCTCAGTCAGTAAACAATCCGCCTGCAATGCAGGAGACCCAGATTCTATTCCTGGGTCGGAAAAATCCCCTGGGGAAGGAAATGGCAATCCACTTCAGTATTCTTGCCTGGAAAATCCCATGGACAGAGAAGCCTGGGGTCACAAGAGTCAGACACAACTTAGTGACTAAACCACCACCACCACCATACCAATACCAAAAATATTATCCTTAGGAGGTAGGATGATGTGATTTTTATGGCCTTTTTTATACTTCTATTTGATTTTCAGCTTTCCTATGAGTGTGGATTGCTTTTGTCAGAAAAAATTTTTCTTAATGTCTAATTTATGATTTAACTTATAAGCCCAAACAAACAATTGCTAAGTAATTTTGAGAGAGCAAGCTTTAAATTTAACTTTTTAAAGTTAGGACATGTATGACGACAGTTTTTAACATATGCCATAAAGGAACCAGGCTGCCTCTTCCTGACTTACTATTCTCTTAGGGTGGCTGCTGACTTCACAATAATTAGATGGCTGCTGCATCTTTAGAAATTGCATCTATATCCAGGCAGGGAAGAGGAGGCAGGGCATTTCAGCTGGGTTTGTCCCTTTTTATCAGAAAATAAGTAGCTGTCCCAGAAACCTCACCTGTTGGACTCCCGTTTGCCTGCCACTGGTTAGAACTGTGTCACAGAGCTGTTTGTAGTTAACTATAAGGAAGCCTGAGATAGCAAGTTTTGTTCTTTGTTATTAAGCCAGAGCACATTGCTCTTCAAAACGAAATGGGGTTCTGTTAATAAAAGGATGAATGGATATTGGTTAGGCAACTTGCTGTGTCAGCTACAGGAATGGTTGCTTATAGATGGTAATAAAAGTCAGGAGCATGATTAAGACTACTCAGAGGGAGTATTCAGCGTAAGAAATGAGAATCAGTGAAAGAGCCTGAGGAACTTTAGGATCAGAGGAATGTGTATTCTCCAGGGAGGACACTAAGAAAGAGAGGCTGTGAGAGTGGTAGAAAGGTGATCACCTGATGGGTGTTGCATTTTCTAAGCCTCCGGAGAGAGAGGAAGACAGTTTATCTTGTCCTGTGTGCTGATGAGTCAAGTACACCAAGAACTAAGGTGTGAACTTGTTGTTGAGTCTCTAAAGTCATGTCTGACTCTTTGCGACCCCATGGACTGCAGCATGTCCGGCTTCCCTGTCCTTCACTATCTCCTGGAGTTTCCTAAGACTCATGTCCATTGAGTTGGTGATGCCATCCAGCCATCTCATCCTCTGGCACCTCCTTCCTCTCCTGCCTTCAATCTTTACTCAGTTCAGTTCAGTTCAGTCCAGTTGCTCAGTCGTGTCCGACTCTTTGCGACCCCATGAATCGCAGCACGCCAGGCCTCCCTGTCCATCACCAACTCCCAGAGTTCACTCAGACTCACCTCCATCGAGTCAGTGATGCCATCCAGCCATCTCATCCTCTGTCATCCCCTTCTCCTCCTGCCCCCAATCCNCAGTTCAGTTCAGTCGCTCAGTCGTGTCCGACTCTTTGCGACCCCATGAATCGCAGCACGCCAGGCCTCCCTGTCCATCACCAACTCCCAGAGTTCACTCAGACTCACCTCCATCGAGTCAGTGATGCCATCCAGCCATCTCATCCTCTGTCATCCCCTTCTCCTCCTGCCCCCAATCCCTCCCAGCATCAGAGTCTTTTCCAGTGAGTCAACTCTTCTCATGAGGTGCCCAGAGTACTGGAGTTTCAGCTTTAGCATCATTCCTTCCAAAGAACACCCAGGGCTGATCTCCTTCAGAATGGACTGGTTGAATCTCCTTGCAGTCCAAGGGACTCTCAAGAGTCTTCTCCAACACCACAGTTCAAAAGCATTAATTCTTTGGCTCTCAGCCTTCTTCACAGTCCAACTCTCACATCCATACATGACCACAGGAAAAACCATAGGACGGACCTTAGTCGGCAAAGTAGTCTCTGCTTTTGAATATGATATCTAGGTTGGTCATAACTTTTCTTCCAAGGAGCAAGCGTCTTTTAATTTCATGGCTGCAGTCACCATCTGCAGGGATTTTGGAGCCAGAAAAACAAAGTCTGACACTGTTTCCACTGTTTCCCCATCTATTTCCCATGAAGAGATGGGACTAGATGCCATGATCTTCGTTTTCTGAATGGTGAGCTTTAAGCCAATGTTTTCACTCTCCACTTTCACTTTCATCAAGAGGCTCTTTAGTTCCTGTTCACTTTCTGCCATAAGGGTGGTGTCATCTGCAGACTTTACTAATGAGATCTTTTCTAATGAGTTGGCCATTCACATCAGGTAGCCAAAGTATTGTAGCTTCAGCATCAGTCCTTCCAGTGAATATTCAGGGTTGATTTCCTTTAAGGATCAACTAGTTTAATCTTGATGTCCAAGGGTTTCTCAAGAGTCTTCCTCAGCACCACAGTTCAAAAGCATCAGTTCTTCAGCACTTAGCCTTATTTATGGTCCAGCTCTCACATCCGTACATGACTGCTGAAGAAACCATAGCTTTGACTATACTGACCTTTGTCAGTAAAGGTAGTATGCTGACTTTGTTGGCAGAGTGATAGCTCTACTTTTTAATATGTTGTCTAGGTTTGTCGTAGCTTTCCTTCCAAGAAGGAAGTTCAATTTCATGGCCGTGGTCACTGTCTGCAGCGATTCTGGAGCCGGAGAAGAGAGAATGTACCATGGCTTTCACCTTCTCCTGTCTGTCTGCCATGGAGCACCTCATGCACAGCGCTGGCCGGAGGAGCGCCGGCTGAGTCAGGGCTGCCGGGAGAGATGTCGTAACCTAAGACACGCAGAGGGCGCCACCCTAAGGCAGAGAGCGAAGAGGAGCTAAAGAGCCGCTCGATGAGAGTGAAAGAGGAGAGTGAGAATGTTAGCTTAAAGGTCAACGTTCAGAAAACGAAGATCATGGCATCCGGTGCCATCCCTTCATGGCAGATATGGGGAAACAATAGAAACAGACATTTTATTTTGGGGAGGCTCCAAAGTCACTGCAGACAGTGACTGCTGCTGCTGCTGCTAAGTCGCTTCAGTCGTGTCCGACTCTTTGCGACCCCATAGACGGCAGCCCACCAGGCTCCCCCGTCCCTGGGATTCTCCAGGCAAGGACACTGGAGTGGGTTGCCATTTCCTTCTCCAGTGCATGAAAGTGAAAAGTGAAAGTGAAGTCGCTCAGTTGTGTCTGACCCTCAGCGACCCCATGGACTGCAGCCTACCAGGCTCCTCCGTCCATGGGATTTTCCAGGCAAGAGCACTGGAGTGGGGTGCCATTGCCTTCTCCAGCAGACAGTGACTGCAGCCATGAAATTAAAAGACACTTGCTCCTTGGAAGAAAAGCTATGACGAATCTGGGCAGCATATTAAAAAGCAGAGACATTACTTTGCCAATAAAGGTCCGTCTAGTCAAAGGTATGCTATGGTTTTTCCAGTAGTCATGTATGGATGTGAGAGTTGGACTATAAAGAAGGCTGAGCGCTGAAGGATTGATGCTTTTGAACTGTGGTGTGGAGAAGACTCTAAAGAGTCCCTAGGACTGCAATGAGATCCAACCAGTCCATCCTAAACGAAATCAGTCCTGAATATTCATTGGAAGGACTGATGCTGAAGCTACCTGATGTGAAGAACTGACTCATTGGAACAGACCCTGATGGTGGGAAAGACTGAAGGCAGGAGGAAACGGACAACAGAGGTTGAGATGGTTGGATTGCATCACTGACATGATGGACATGAATTTGAATAGACTCCGGGAGTTGATGATGGACAGGGAAGTCTGACATGCTGCAGTCCATGGGGTCGCAAAGAGTCGGACATGACTGAATGACTGAACTGATTTGCCATGAAGTGATGGGACTGGATGCTACGATCTCAGTTTTTTGAATGTTGAATTTTAAGCCAACTTTTTCACTCTCTTCTTTCACTTTCATCAAGAGGTTCTTTAGTTCCTCTTTGGTCTCTGCCATTAGAATGGTATCATCTGCATATCTGAGGTTATTGCTATTTCTTCCATCAATCTTGATTCCAGCTAGTGATTTATCTATTGGTGACTTTGGAGAAAGTGTTTTCAGTGGTGGCTGAGGGCTATTTAGTAAACAGCGATAAAGTAGTGGCAGTGAGAGTAAAGGACTGTCAAAGGGTTCTGAGCAAAACAGAGGGTGGGAAAGGGAGAGGAGTGATTGGAGGAGCTGTGTGTTTGGACAGTGATACAGGACCGCGGCTAAATGTCTGAGAAAGGCTTTCTATTGGAGAATTGTATTTCCCAAGGGACGTGGAAGTTGTTGAGATCTAGAGCCCAAGGGGGAAGGTAAGCTTTGCAGTAAGGAAAGACAGGGACACAGAAGGACTTTCCGTAGTTTGGTGGCAGAGATATGAGAGGTAGCTTCTGATAGCTTCTGTCTTTTCTGGGAGATGAGAAAAGACGTCTTCCTTAGTGTTATGAGAGAGAAGGCGGATGTGGAGGCTGAGGAGAATGGACAGGATGATTGGCAAGTTTTGCAGGGAATTTGGGGGAGAGTGAGAGATGGGTTGGTGGGTTGTAGCCCAGTCGTGCTTAGGGAACCTGAGTTAAATTAAGTTCCGCAGTACCAACATGCCCTGCATCATTATCTTATGGAGGAATGTATTTTTAAAAATTTAGTTGACATTTCTGACTGATACCTATAAGCACTTTAGAGGTCCATAATCATGCTGCTGCTGCTGCTAAGTCGCTTCAGTCATGTCCCACTCTGTGCGACCCCATAGACGGCAGCCCACTGGGCTCCTCTGTCACTGGGATTCTCCAGGCAAGAGCACTGGAGTGGGTTGCCATTTCCTTCTCCAGTGCGTGAAAGTGAAAAGTGAAAGTGAAGTCGCTCAGTTGTACCTGACTCTTCGCGACCCCATGAACTGAAGCCCACCAGGCTCCTCCGACCATGGGATTTTCCAGGCAAGAGTACCGGAGTGGGTGCCATTTCCTTCTCCACATAATCATAGATTTGCAGAAAAAAGCTGTTAAAACATGCTTAATAGGTTTCTTTGTCTGTGAAGCAAGTAATTTTTAATAATAATAACTAACATTTATTGAGGGCTCCACTCTGTCCCAGGTGAAAAGGTAAGCACATTACTTGCATGATTTATACAAACTTCACAAGAGAAATCTAGCAGGCAGGTGTATTATTGTTGCCATTTAAAAGGTGACTAAACTTAGGCTCAGATAATTAATAATATGTCCTAGATCACAAGGCTAGTTAGTAGTAACAACAGGACTTGACTTGCGTCTCATTGAATCCAGAGCTGTGTTATTAACCACTGTTGTGTGGATCGAACCAGATAAAATTTCCTGTTTTATAGGTAAAAAATGACAGAAGATCGGCAATTTTATGGATCAACCCCGTACACAGTACTTACCCAAATAATTGCCAAGGTGATGGGCTGCTTTGTTCTAGGTATTGCCCTAAGTATTTTAGTTGCCATATCCTGTGACATTTTGAACTATTTATTCGACACAACCTTAGTTATTTTGATTTTTGAAATCATATTTGTTCTCATTTTTAAATAGTATCTTTAGTTTGTTTTATTTTTTGCTTTTTTTGGGCCTGGATTTGCAGCTTGTGGGATGTCAGTTCCCAGACCAGGGATTGAACCTTGGCCTTGGCAGTGAAAACACTGAATCCTAACCCTTAGACCACCAGGCAACTCCCCAGTTTTGTTTTGCCTTTTTTTTTTTTTTTAATTTATCTGGGTCTTTGTTGCCACTCATGTTTTTTTTTTTTTTTTAATTTATCCGGGTCTTTGTTGCTGTGCGTGGGCGTTCTCTAGTTGTGATCTCCCTAGTCTCCTGGTGCCTTCTTGCTGTGGAGCACAGTAAGTGCCTGTGGGCTCAGGAGTTGGGGAGCATGGGCTTACTTGCTCCGCAGCATATGGGGTCTTCCCGGGTCAGGGATTGGACCCATGTCCCCTGCATTGGCAGGCGGATTCTAATCCACTGTACCACCAAGGAAGTCCTGTTTTACTCTAAATGAGTACATTTTTATAGTGACGTTACTTTTTCCTGATTATACTGACAAATTGTATTTTGTGCTGGTGGGAATGTGCTGGGAATATTGGCAAAAATATAGAAGAAAACATTACAACTTTAATTTTTCACAACATAAAAATAGACTGAATTGCAGTAGCTGTAAGCCTGCTTATTTAGTGTTCATTTCCATTATTTATCTATTGTCTATAGCCATAATTTATCTATCGTCTATGAATATATATAAAATCATTATAAGCCAAACCACAGGATAAATATCAGTTTCTTTTAAGACATTTCTTCTGGTTAAAAGCAATCCATACTTATAAAAATGTTGAAAATCAAATATATAAAATCATATATAATCAAATGTATATAAATTACATATAATCAAGTATTATATAAAAGTCAAATAAGTATGAATTTGTATTCTCCACAATATCTGATTCAGTGAGTGGTAGTCAGTCAAGAAATATGGATTCATTTTTAATTCAGGAGATTTCTGACTTATTACGTATTGTTGACTGCTGATCATCCTGATTCCCTTTTATTTATGAATAAAAGTTTTGAGTGAAGAGAAGGAATTCTTCCTAACTTCGCACTTTACCTCCAACTTATGAACACCCCCAGGTACCAACGATAGTAAAAGTAAACTGGCCACTCTCCTATACTAATAAAATATTCATAAATAGTATTCTTATACTTCAGTTAAAAATTTCCATTTAAAATCATGAATTTAGAAATTTGGTGGTTATCTTTTTCAAATTAAGATCTTAATTAAAAGGATGAAAGTTATTTCTGTGACAGTGTTTGGTTTACCAAGTTAGTGGAGGGTATTTGACCTCTTGTCTGCCTTCATATAATCAGTTAGGTTGCACGCATGTCGAAGCCCTTAAAGTGTCTACTAGTTGTGCTCCGTGTTGGGGACCTGATCTTAAACTGTATAGACTTAGTATTTGCATATAAATTTTAGTTCAGGTACAAGGATTTTTTAAAGATGGCATGGAAATTAATTATGTGACTGTGAAAAATAATTTTCCCCCAAGTTAATTGCACAAATTACTGTAGCCCTAAAAGGTTAATGATTGTCAAACATCTTTGATGCATGGAACCTATTAAATGCCAGTATCATTTGAATTAGTAGCTCGACTAGACCTTCTTGAACAAATAGTCTCAGCCAAAGGACAACAGTACATAGTGCCCTTTTCCCTGTTTTTTACAGGAACACTTTTTAAACTCTGCAGCTAGAGGACTTAAGTCAATCTTAGTCACAGTAGATCCAAATATTTCAAATTAAAACAGTTGACAGAAAACTACAAAAGTAAAGCAATTATCCTTCAATTAAAAAATAAATTAGGAAATAAAAGCAACAATAAACAGGGTCTAATTAAAATTAAAAGCTTCTGCACAACATAGGAAACTATAAGCAAGGTGAAGAGACAGCCTTCAGAATGGGAGAGAATAATAACAAATGAAGCAACTGACAAACAACTAATCTCAAAAATATACAAGCAACCCCTGCAGCTCAATTCCAGAAAAATAAGTGACCCAATCAAAAAATGGGCCAAAGAACTAAATAGACATTTCTCCAAAGAAGCCATCTGTATGATGGCTAACAAACACATGAAAAGATGCTCAGCATCACTCATTATCAGAGAAATGCAAATCAAAACCACAATGAGGTACCACTTCACACCAGTCAGAATGACTGCGATCCAAAAGTCTACAAGCAATAAATGCTGGAGAAGGTGTGGAGAAAAGGGAACTCTCTTACACTGTTGGTGGGAAATGCAAACTAGTACAGCCACTATGGAGAACAGTGTGGAGATTCCTTAAAAAAGGAAATAGAACTGCCTTATGACCCAGCAATCCCACTGCTGGGCATACATACTGAGGAAACCAGAATTGAAAGAGACACCTGTACCCCAATGTTCATCGCAGCACTGTTTATAATAGCCAGGACATGGAAGCAACGTAGATGTCCATTAGCAGATGAATGGATAAGAAAGCTGTGGTACATATACACAATGGAGTATTACTCAGCCATTAAAAAGAACACATTTGAATCAGTTCTAATGAGGTGGATGAAACTGGAGCCGATTATACAGAGTGAAGTAAGCCAGAAAGAAGAACACCAATACAGTATACTAATGCATATATATGGAATTTAGAAAGATGGTAACGATAACCCTGTATGCAAGACAGCAAAAGAGACACAGATGTATAGAATGGACTTTTGGACTCTGTGGGAGAGGGAGAGGGTGGGATGATTTGGGAGAACGGCATTGAAACATGTATAATATTGTGTAAGAAATGAATTCCCAGTCTAGGTTCAACGCAGGATACAGGATGCTTGGGGCTGGTCCACTGGGATGACCCAGAGAGATGGTATGGGGAGGAAGGTGGGAGAGGGGTACAGAATTGGGAACTCATGTACACCCATGGCAGATTCATGTTGATGTATGGCAAAACTAATACAATATTGTAAAATAAAGTAAAAAAAAAAATTAAAAACAATTGATATTACAGAAGGTAATTGTGATCGTGTATTATCCACACTGTACTTCATAGAACTGCTGAGTTATTACTTGAAGTTTGGAAATAAATGTATTTTATGCAGACAATATAGACGTTAAAGAACTGAATAGAATTAATGCACAGTTATTACGGTGGATATCTGAAATGAAACTTCTTTTATAGCTGTTTATAGAAGAAAATATTATTATATGGTTAATATTTTAATTTTATTTTAAAATGCCAAACTCTCTTATGTGTTTCTTAATCTTTGCCTTTTAATCTTTCTGTTTAATGGATACCTTTTAGTGATTATCAGTAGTTAGCCAATTCCAAAGGAATCAGCTGGAGTATACTTTTCTTTTCAGTAGTGGTATATCCTGAAGGACAGTCTGAGGAACAGAAGTTCCTTTAAGAGACATTTTTCCAAAAATGTTGCATGGCTCAGTAGGTTTGGCAAAGACCGCATACTGCATCCCCCCTTTATTAGGCTAACAATGTACATTGACAGACTGAAGGATCTGAGAAACTTCGAGGAAATAAATAAGGTTAGTTTGTCTAATTCAGTGTTTCCTGATCTTACTCGATGACAGAAATTTCTACTCTTTTTATTGACTGACTCTTTGTGACCCCATAGACTATAGCCCTCCACACTCTGTCCGTGGGATTTCCTGGGAAAGAGTACTGGAGTGGGTTGCTGTTTTCTACTTCAGGGATATTCCTGACCCGGGGATTGAACCCAGTCTCTTGAGTTCCCTGTATTAGCAGGCAGATGTTGCGCTGCTGAGCAACCTGGGAAGCCTCATACAGCATGTAGTTGATTCACAGTGTTAGTTCCAGGTGCCCAGGAAAGTGGTTCAGTTTTCCACATATATCTGTTCTTCAGATTCTTTCTCCTTATTAGTTTGTTTTCTGTGTGTGTGGGTCTAATTCTGTTTCGTAAAGTTCATTTGTATCATTTTTTTAGTTTCCACATATAAGTGATACCATGCCATATTTGTCTTTCTCTGTCTTACTACACTTAGTAGATGGGAGTACCAGACCACCTTACCTGCCTCCAGAGAAACCTGTACTCACGTCAAGAAGCAATAGTTAGAACCGGACTGGTTCCAAAATGGGAAAGGAGTACATCAAGGCTGTATACTGTCACCCTAGTTATTTAACTTGGAGGCAGAGTTCAGTTCAGTCGCTCAGTCGTGTCTGACTCTTTGCGACCCCATGAATCCCAGCATGCCAAGCCTTCCTGTCCATCACCAGCTCCCGGAGTTCACTCAAACTCACGCACATCGAGTCAGTGATGCCATCCAGCCATCTCATCCTCGGTCATCCCTTTCTCCTCCTGCCCCCAATCCC
>SJYA01005631.1:0-21963 GCA_006410615.1 Neotragus moschatus | reverse complement strand
TTTTTTTTTTTTTTTTTTTTTTTTTCATCTCAGGTGTACATGAGTTCCCAATCTTCCTGGGTTTTTTGTACTTCATCTGTTATTTTTTTTTCCCCCTTCTTCTTTTGTTATTTCCTTTGTGGTTTGATGATTTTTTTGGTAGTATATTTGTTTCTTTCTCTCTAGTTTTTGTTTATCTAATGTAGAATTTTGATTTGTGGATACCATGGAATTTGCATATACTGACTTATTACTACTTTTACTTGTTTTAAAATGGTTGTCATTTACAGTCAAGCATATTCTGAAAAATAGACATTTTTTTACTGTCCTCTCTCTCATTTTGTGTTTTTATTTCTTGTTTTACATTTCATATGTATCCATTCACTGTTTATTGTAATTCAAGTTGTTCATACAATGTTTTCTCTTTTAATATTTACACCAGTTTATTAAATAAATAGGCAATCTTAACTATTGAATTTTTTTCTTTTCTATAGATTTTTAATTCTTCTTTATAACCTTTCTTTTCCTCTTAGATAAAACTCCTTATTTATTATAAGATTGATTTATTATTGATGAGGTCTTTTAGTTTTTTATTCTCTTAAAAGTTCTTCATCTCTTCTCTCCTTCAACTTTAAATAATAATTCACCTGGTAGGATGTTCTATGTTGCATGTTTTTCCTTTTCAGCACTTTGAATATCTCATGCCATTTCTTCTGTCCTGCAAAGTTTCTTATGACTTTTCAAAGATCTTTGCAAAATCAGCCAATAGCCTTATGGGAGCCCCCTTGGATATAATACTATTTTTTTCTTCACTATCTTTAGAATTCTCTATATTTAAACTTTGCCTTTTTAATTATAATATTTCTTAATGTGGATCTGCTTTAGTTCACCTTGTTTGAGTCCCTCTGTGTTTCCTGTACCTAAATGTGTGTTTTCTTCTTCAAGTTTGGAAAGTTTTCATCTATAATATTATCAAATACATTTTCAATTCTCCTCTCTCTCTCTCTCTCTCCTCTTTCTGGGACTCCTAAAATACGAATGCTGATTCAATTGATGTTATCCAGAGTTCTCTTAAACTATTCTAATATTTAATTGGTTTTCTTTTTGCTATTCTGATTGGGATATTTCCATTACCCCATCTTCTAGATTACTTATGTGCTATATATCATTCAGTCTTCTATTAATTACTGCTAGCATTGTCTTAATTTTTGTTATTGTATTCTTCTGACTTTTATCTTTTAAAATATTTTATAATTTCTTATTAAAATTCTGACTGTGTTCATCTATTCTTTATTTCAGTTAAGATTCTAATTACTAAAGCTTTTAATTATTTTGTAAATCATTTATATATGTTTCATTCTTTATCCTTTATTCTCAACATTTCAATTGAAAATAATTTCTCTGCCTTCTCACTTTGCTTAATTTTCTCTGTCTCTATGACTTGAGGTGAAATACTTATACATGGCAGTCTTGAAGGGGTATCCTTATGGGGGAGCTTCCATATACAAACTGAATGTGCCCAGTGACTTTGATGGTAGAACTGGATTTAATGTGAATACAAGTCATTTATTCAGGGTTTGCTGACAACTATTATCTTGAAAAGTGTTGCAGTCATAAACGGAGGGGCAAGAAATGGGGCCAGATGTGAGGTAGAGTTTTCTCTTTGCTCACTAGTCATCACGGCCCTTTGGGGAGTTGTATTAGGTCCAAAGTTTCTGGAGTAAGAGCTCTGAGGGACAGTCTGAGCAGTCTCTCTTCTTTTAAGTGTGAACTCTCCCCTGTCTCACTACTGGCATTTGTGCCCCAGAGGGGAGCAGTACTGGAGCAAGAGGTGTTTATATGCGACTTTGGCTTCTGTTGGGGTGCATGCTGTGGTGGGCCTTCTTCAGATAGATATTTGGGCTTTCCCTGCCCTCCTCAAAAGCTGTTTTCTGTCTGAGTCTCCTTTGTTCCCCATAGTTGATTACACCTCTCAGCCGGTTGTGTAGAGGATTCACATGGCACATCGGCTTCACATGGACTTCCAGTGTGCATGGGGGCACATGGGCTGTTGCAGTCTAATCTCAATAAGATATTAAAACTGCTTTTGATGAACTGTTTGGATAAGTTCCAGTAATGGTTGTCCCTGCCTTGCATAGACACCATCTTGGACTCAGGTTGCCTCTACATCCTATAGCCAAACTCCAGTTCTAGTGGTGGTAGCCCTTGCCCCAGTGTGGAACATCAGCGTGAAGTAAAGGGGGCTGGAGTTCTCACTTGACTCAAGCTGGAGTATGCACTAGAGTGGTCATGGAAAACCAAGTAGCCACACAAGCAGTCATCAATCAGCCCTTTTGACCCTGCCTTGAGAGTAAGCCAGTATCCATGTGCTCCTCATGAGTGGAATCCAGGCTTTCCAGAACCCTCCTGCTGGGTCCAGTAGCCTCCAATTAGTCAAGGGGATTTGTATTCTCTGTGTGTGACCTCAAGGCTGAAGTACCCCATATATGGTTCAAAATATTTACTCCCCAGAGAGGGTTTCCATCTGTGTAATATCCTTATTTCCCTGAGTCTCCATCCCAGGAGTACAATCCCTAACACAATCACATCTCTTCCTTTCCTACTTGATTCCATGTGGATCTTTCTTGCAGTCCTGGTTGTGTAAGAGTCTTTTGGTCAGTTTCCAATTAGTTTTCAGTGAGGACTGTTTTACCTGTAGACATATATATATATATTTTTTAACATATTTGTGAGGGGAAGTAATTTCCACATCTCTACTTGATCAATCTTGGTTGATCTCCCTACAGTCTTTGTTTCTGAAAATAAGTCAGAAAATTTTTAATTTCAGCTGTTCCTATAGTTGATATAGCTTTTGTGTATATTATCTTTGAGTATCAGTGATTACGGTAATATTTACTTTAAAATAAGATAAGTCCAACATATATTTGCATGCATATATACATCATAATAGTTAGGATTATTAAGGCTGGCAAAATACTTCTCAGTTTCAAATTATTTCCCCACCCCTTAGCTGCGTGACTTCAGGCACATTGCCTAGCTTGTCTGCATCCTTGGTTCTTTTTCAGTAAAACTGGGATATTAGTCAGGCTTGCCTCATAAAATTATTGTAAAAGTTAAATGAACTAACCAATGGGAAATATTTAAAACAATTTCTGGCACCTATACAGAAATCACTCAATAGATATTAGCTGTTATTATGCCCTTATGGAAAAGACCATTTATTTATGCTCTACGTAAATTACTAATTAACATTTGATAATTGATATTAGTGCCTTTTTTCATGTTTTATATTCCATAATTTAATGATGCTTATATTTGAAAAAATTGGAAGACACTTTTTGAGCAGTGTCCTTTGAGTTCATTATGCTTTACTTGGCACAGCTGTTACCATTTACATATTAATTCCACCACAATTTATTTAATTTTTTTACCTGCTTGTTTATGCCAGGCTTATTATAATTAAAAAAAACAAATGTGTTAGTATACTGTATTGTTGCTTTTCTTTCTGGCTTACTTCACTCTAGATAATAGACTCCACTTTCATCCACCTCATTAGAACTGATTCAACTTTATTCTTTTTAATGGCTGTGTAATACTCCATTGTGTATATGTACCACAGCTTTCTTATCCATTCATCTGCTGATGGACATCCAGGTTGCTTCCATATCCTGGCTATGATAAACAGTGCTGTGATGAACATTGGGGTACACGTGTCTCTTTCAATTATGGTTTCCTCGGTGTGTATGTCCAGCAGTGGGATTGCTGGATCCTAAGGCAGTTCTATATCCAGTTTTTTTAAGAAATCTTCACACTGTTCTCCATAGTGGCTCTACTGGTTTGCATTCCCACCAACAGTGTAAGAGGGTTCCCTTTTCTCCACACCCTCTCCAACATTTATTGCTTGTAGACTTTTGGATTGCGGCCATTCTGACTGGCGTAAAATGGCACCAATACAGTATACTAATGCATATATATGGAAATTAGAAAGATGGCAATGATAAACCTGTATGTGAGACAGCAAAAGAGACACAGATGTATAGAACAGTCTTTTGGATTCTGTGGGAGATGGCAAGGGTGGGATGATTTGGGAGAATGGCATTGAAACATATATAATATCATATATGAAACGAATCGCCAGTCCACGTTCGATGCATGATACTGATGCTTGGGACTAGTGCACTGAGACGCAGAGGGATGATACGGGCAGGGAGGAAGGAGGTGGATTCAGGATGGGGAACATGTGTATACATGTGGTGGATTCATGTTGATCTATGGCAAAACCAATACTATATTGTAAAGTAATTAACCTCCAATTAAAATAAATAAATTTATATTAAAAACTTAAAAAAGCAAATGCTAGCACTGAAACCTTGTGATAATAACATGCTAATAAGTTGCTAACCATATAATTTATATGTATATATTTTAAATTTGTCACCAAATATTAAAGTAAAATGTAATTGAATATTATCTCATTATTCTGAAAATGTTCCTGAAAACTCACTCTTAAAAATATTCCTGGAGGAACTTCTGCCTTGAATTTTTATACAATCCCTTAAGCTTGTTTAATTTTGTTTGAATACTAACCTGTTCAGATTATGATAAAACCAGTTAACCTGTGTATTCTGCATTTCATAAAATATAAATTATCAACATACAGCTGATACAACAGTTTGTTACCAACAATTCAAAATATTTAATATTTTTTGATACTAAATTAATAATTGTTATTATTTGGTAATACACTTACATTATATAGAATTTTTCATAACTATTGAAATTATTTACACATTTCTATTTTGATTCGTATTTAGCCCAGGACTAAAATAACTAAAAAATATAACAATATTAAAAGAGAAAATGATTTACAAGAATATAAAGTGATAAATAAAAATAATTATACATTTCTTACAGAAAAATAGCATTACTTAGTGAAGTAAAATAACCCACATTAAAAAAAAATGAGATTCCTTATGTAAATCTCTGTATACACGGTTGCCACTCTTCTACAGAAAGCAAGGAGAGACATCTTTTGCTAGGTGCATGCAAAGTCACTTTAGTCGTGTCTGACTCTTTGCAACCCTATAGACTATAGCCTACCAGACTGCTCTGTCCATGGGATTCTCCAGGTAAGAATATTGAAGTGGATTGCCATTTTTTTCCTCCAGGATTTTTTTCTTATAATAAAGCTTTAAGAACTGTGGGGCAAAGAAATATTGCTCAGCCACCAAAACGAGCAAAATTGTGTCATTTGCAGAGATGTGGATGGATCTAGAAACTGTCGTACAAGGTGGAGTAAAAGACAAAAATAAATATTGTATATTAATGCATATATGTGGAATCTAGAAAAAAATGCTCTTATGAAATTGCAAAGCAAAAATAGAGACACAGATGTAGAGAACAAATGTATGGACACCAAGTAGAGAAAGGGGAATGGGATAAATTTGGAGATTGAGATTGATATAAATGAACCATTATATAAAAAAGAAAAAAAAAGATAACAAATGAAAATCTACTGTCTAGCACAGGGAACCTCTACTCAATGCTCTGTGGTGATGTAAGTGGAAAGGTAATCCAAAAAGAGGAAAGATCATATATATATATATATATATATATAAAGATCATATATATATCTGATTCACTATGCTGTACAGCAGAAAGTAACACAATACTGTAAAGCAATTTTACTCCAATAAAAATTTAAAAAATATAAAAAAGAAGAACTGAGGGAAAGACAGATTCACCGTATACTTTCTACATAGTGGAGTAATCTTATATAAATTCACAATCATCTTTTCTTAAATGCTGTGGCATACAATAGCAGGAAGATATGTGAATAATAAGCTCGTGCATGTTAAATTCTATATCACAGCTAAAGTTGTATTCATTATTTTATCACAACTCTGTTAGCCAGTATTTGCATTTCAGTCACTATTATATAAATGAAGTAAATTCTATATTCTCAAATAGATTATTCTCAAAATGAAGTCTGTCTTTTGTACAGACTGCATTACATATTTCTTTTTAGAACTGAAAAGATCAACTTAAATATTTGTGTGCTTTATCTGTTTCAACATTTTCCCCAAAAAAAATTCATTTTAAAAACTCATCTTCAAAAATTTTCCTTTCAAATCCTGTAAGTTAAAATTCTCTAGACCTTAATTGTGAAATTCATTTTTTTCCAATTACAGTCACAGATTACAAAAATTTTTATTTTCTCCTTATCCATCAGACCAGTGGTTCTTTCAAACTTCAGGTATCTAAGAATTATCTAGAGGGCTTGTAAATACAAGTGATTGTGATTCCTTCTAGAAGTTTGTTTTCAGTACATACAAATCAGTAGAATAAAGCATGATAATTTACATGTGTATCATCTTTCCATGAAATACTGTGTAAATACTGGAGAACACTCTTTGAGAACCATCACTGTAAACCAAATGTTGCAAACACTCTCGCTTCTGAATGGCCGTTGTTCACACTCTTTTGGCCTTAAGGTGCTTTAACAAATTAAAAAAATAATAATAATAATAATCTTTCCACATGTGTGTTCCTACCGAAATTTTCAGTGTTGTAATTTCAAGGCCAACACTGTAAATATCACTGATCATTAGGGCTATAGAGAGTACTATCCACAAATTAGAGAAGTAGGAAAACTTATTTTAATCTTTTGTTGTGATTATTGGATTATTTTAAAATATTTTGTAGGCAAAATAGAAATCCTCCGGTACTTTGTAGCTTATAAGTAAGTTGAATTATTTTTAAATGACTACTGAAGAATGTATTCTAGAATATTTCATTCATTTTTAAAATCAATGAGACTTTAATGATAATTTTTCTTTTCTGCTATGTACAGTAAAATTGATGTTTTTAATATATCTTTGATGTATAAAATGTCCTAATATGTGTGACTGTGTGAAAGTAAAATGAAAGTCGCTCAGTCATGTCTGACTGTGCGATCCCATGGACTGTATTATACAGTCCATTGTATTCTCTAGGCCAGAATACTGCAGTGGGTAGACTTTCGCTTCTCTAGGGATTGAACCCAGGTCTCCCGCACTGCGAGTGGCTTCTTTACCAGCTGAGACACAAGGGAAGACTTCGTGGATCACCACAAACTGTGGCAAACTCTTAAAGACAGCTGACCTTCCTCTTGAGAAATCTGTACGCAAGTCAGGAAGCAACAGTTAGAACTAGGCATCGAACAAAAGACTGGTTCCAAATTGGGAAAGAAGTACATCAAGGTTGTATATTGTCACCCTGCTTATTTATCTTATATGCAGAGTACATCATGTGAAATGCTGGGCTGGATGAAGCACAAGCTGGAATCAAAATTGCCAGCAGAAATATCAATAACTTCAGATATGAAGAAGACACCACCCTTATGGTAGAAAGCAAAGAAAAACTGAAGAACCACTTATGAAAGTGAAAGAGGACAGTGAAAAAGTTGGCTTAAAGCTCAACATTCAGAAAACTAATATCAGGCATCTGGTTGCATCACTTCATGGCAGATAGATAGGGAAATGGTGGAAACAGTGATAGACTATTTTTTTTTTTTTTTGGCTTCAAAATAATGGCAAATGGTGACTGCAGCCACGAAATTAAAAGACACTCCTTGGAAGAAAAGTTATGACCAAACAAGACAGAATATTAAAAACATAGACATTACTTTGCCAACAAAGGTCTGTCTAGTCAAGGCTATGGCTTTTTCCAGTAGTCATGTATGGATGTAAGAAGTGTACCGTAAAGAAACCTGAGCACTGAAGAATTGATGCTTTTGAACTGTGTTGTTGGAGAAGACTCTTGAGAGTCCCTTGGACTCCAAGGAGATCCAACGAGTCCATCCTAAAGGAAATCAGTCCTAAATATTCATTGGAAGGATTGATGTTGAAGGTGAAATTACAATACTTTGGCCATTTGACTCATTTTTAAAGACCCTGATGATGGGAAAGATTGAACGCAGGAGGAGAAGGGGATGACAGAGGATGAGATGGCTGGATGGCATCACTGACCCAATGGATATGAGTTTGAGTAAATTCCAGGAGTTGGTGTTGGACAGGAAGGCCTGGCTTGCTGCAGTCTGTGGGGTCAGAAAGAGACAGACATGACTGAGCAACTGAACTGATGTGTTAAGATCTGTGAATATTTTAAAGTCATTTGGACATCAGAATTTCCTCTTCCAGGCAAAGGAGAATGAAAAAGAGTAAAATTTTTATTTACTTATATTTTTGAAAATTATCTCTTCTATCATAAGGGTTTGATTGTAAAAGTACTCTCAAAGTACTCAAGGGCTCAGTTAATGACTGTATGTAAAAATGTAATTGTTTTAATATAGACTTTAAGATGGAATAATTAGAAGGGGACATAAATAAAAATAAACATCTTCTCCCTTCATTGACTGAACAGTATGATTTGGAGAAATCAATTGATTCATCACATAATCAGATTTATTTTGAAACATAAGATGGAGAATGGATTTCCTATTAAGTTAGTGAAGTGTGTGGAAGCATTGCCACTCAGCCATGTCTACTCTGTGACACCCCATGGAGTGTAGCCCGCCAGGATCCTCTGTCCATGGAATTCTCCAGGCAAGAATACTGGAGTGGGTAGCCATTCCCTTCTCCAGGAGATCTTCCTGACCCAGGAATCAAACCCAGGTATCCTGTATTACAGTCAGATTCTTTATTGTCTGAGCCACCAGGAAAACCCATTAAGTTAACAGTAGTAATTAAATATTGAGGGCATTTGAACAAGTTAAATAATAGCTTTACAAAATTTCCTTGTATTTTTTTTATAATATTAAACCACAATAATATTTTACTTATAGAAATATAGTCATAATATGAGAAATTATATTTGTAAAGTAAAAAATGCAAATTTTGATTCTACTCAAATTCCCCAGTCACTTCAAGAAAGCAAATAAAGCTGAACTCTCAAAAGTGCAATTATTCATTAAGGCTCCATGTTGTAATTACAATTCAAAATATATTTAATTTCAACCACTACTATTTATTGAGATCACTTGCACAAACCTCATGAAACTTAACATAAACAACCTATCACTTATCTTTGTGTCATAGTCAGAATGACTTACTACCTTGTTCACTGATATTTTAATGTAAACAATAAAATTAAAAGACTTGTCACTTGTGGTAGTAATGATTCTTAAATTACTTTGTCCTTTCACAAAGTTTATATACCTAAGATTATTCAATTCAGCAGTTGTCTATTAGTAGTACCTTCTATGAAGGGCAGATATATTTATTAAGTCAGCTGTTCTTAAAAAAGAGAGATTATGCTGGATTATCCAGGTGAGATCAGTGTAAACACATGAGCACTATAAACAGAAGAGATACGCAAAACCATCAGAGATAAAAAGAAGAAAAAAGAAAAATAGGAGGAAGACAGAAAAGACATAAGGTAGAAGAAAAGATCAGAGATAGTCAAAGCATAAGAAGTTGACTAGACATTACTGTCATTAGAGCTTGAGTTAGAGCCATGAGTTATGAAATACAGTTTGCCCCTGGAAGCTGTGAATGACCCTAACCAGTGATGAATAGACAGTAAAATTTCAATCCAAGACCTATAATAGAACTAAATAGTGCTGAATGAACCTGAGAGTAGATTCATTACCAGCACCTCCAGAGAGAAGCACAAACCTCCTGATAGCTGATTTTTGTGAAAAATAGAGCAGAGTCCCAGTTAAGCCAGAACCTGGAGTTTTGATTTATATGACAGTGACATTAAAAGATAAAAAATGTTTTAAGCTGCTACATTTATCGTAATTTCTTTTGGAAGAAGTAAAACCTAATGCATCATCCTATTTGATAAGTTTTGTAGTTCTATATCATGGAGTACTGCTGCATATAGAATTATATTCTATAATTTTCCAGTGAATTATTTTATTCAGATAGTAAAAATAAATAAGTAGAGACAATATTAAAATTATTTTTAAAAATCTGTGTTCACTATTTTTCAAGTATATTATGAGGATTAAATTGTAACAAAAAAATGATTTAAATGTGGCATTTACTTCCACTGTAAAGAAATTGTCAGTTATCTTTCTATCCTAACAAGTAAAATCTTGAACTGAAAAATCAACAACTCATTTTACACCTATAAAGGAAGTAAGATCGTAGGGCAAGCCACTGATCCCCAAACTGGAGAGATGGACAGGCAATATAAGAAAACAAAGTGCTAGAACAAATAACTCCATGGATACTAGCAGTGAGGTAGGAAAACCTGAATTGGAATTGACAGATGGCTGGAGGCTAGATGTCAACAAGCCTGAGCATTAAAGATTCCAGAATTACTCTGTCATTAGGGCCCCCATAATATTGTGAAATTCGCCTTCAGGGGCTCGACAAGCTTCCAAGAATAAATATCAATGTAAAATGCACTCACACAGTTCAGTGCAGTTCAGTCGCTCAGTCGTGTCCAACTCTTTGCGACACTCACGCAAGGGGAAAGGAAAAATAGTTATTTGGAAATGTGCCAGAGAACCCTGTTCCTAATCAAGCCTGCTCTCAGGGGAAAACACTTAACCAAAGAGTCTAATTTAAAACAATATTTTCAGAGCTTAACTGACTTGAGGGTAGAAAAACAGTTCTGAGATCTAATCATAAGACTCCAGATTATTTCCCTTTCCCACTGTATAGTTCATGGAGCCACAAAAAGTCTGATACGACTGAGTGACTTTCATTTTCACAGTTCGTCATCATATTTCTAAAGGTTTATTTACAGAAGTTTCATTTACATCATGTCGAATGATCAAGAAAAAAGTATAAGGCATATAAAAAGGCAAAAACAAAACACACATAGAAAAAAACAGAGCAAGCATCAGAACCATACATGCCAAGATATTGGTATTAGCAAACAGGAAATGGTTAAAGTAGACAACGTGAAAAGACAGCTGGGCACTGCAAAGTGAGTAAAATTTTAAGAAAGAACCAAAGAGATATTAAAAATAAAAATATTGTTAACAAAAGTGAAGATTGTCATTTTAGGCTTATTAGTCACCTGAATATGATAGAAAAAATTATCTGAATTTGAGAATATCTTAATAGAATTCCCAAAAGCCAAAAAAAGCAATAATAATAACTACAGAAAAAAAGATTACAGAAACATTACTTTGCCAACAAAGTTCTATCTAGTCAAAGCTATGGTTTTTCCAGTAGTTGTGTATGGATGTGAGAGTTGGACTATAAAGAAAGCTGAGCACTGAAGAAAAAAAAAAAAAAACAAAAACGATTATTCAGGGTTTGTGGCACAACTGAAAATAATATACCAAACATATAATAACGACAATAAAATAGAGGAAGAAAAAAATATTTAAGACACTAAGAATATCATTAAATTAATATCAAAGATGAAACCACAGATCCAGAAGTCTGCAATTTGGGGTCTGCCTACAAGACCAGCCATGAGGAAGTCCCCAACCAAAGAAAAATAAATAAATAAAATAGTCTATTGACTTTTATTGCCATACCTGTGACAGTCTTGACACCATACTTCTCAAATGTAATAGTTTCACTTGGTATTCAGGAAGCTGTAGTGGATCAGACTGGCAGTAGGACACCAAACAGTGACCATGACTTTTTTGGTGCAAGTTTGGCTTTGGAAAGTGCTTTGAAGCTTATTCTCAGTCCAAATACTGAGCTTGTCATCACTGGGTGTCACAATCCGATGGAGAAATGATTCATTATTGTGTAGAGTAAGAGAAGACGACACTTCAAAATAATGTTTTTCTCTCTTTTTTTTTCTTTTTATAAAATTTTTGGTCGTCCACTTATTGATCGTTTTCACCTTGCCAAAAGTGAACAACAATTTCCTTCAAAAGCCAAACAACCATAGAATGGTCAATGATGAGTTGTTTTGTCAACTTCTCCAGAGATTGTAAAGGATCAGATTTGATGATTGCTCTCAACTGATCATTGTCAAATTCGATGGCTGGTCACTATGCTCCTCATCTCCGGGACTCTTGACTCCTTTGCTAAACTTCCTGAACCACCACTGCACTTATTAGTGCAGTATGTTCCTTATCAATTACTAGGCCAAGTGCATTGCTGATAATGTGAGCTGTCTCTACTGCTTTATGACCCATTTTGTACTCGGATAAGAAAATCACTTGAATTTGCTTTTGGTCTTACATCATTTCTATAGTCTAAAAATAAATGAAATAAGTAACAAGTAATAAGTCTTTAACAAAGAAAATATAAACCAATAAAATGCACATTAAAATGAGGGCTAAATAGCCACGTTTAAGAATTTCAATATCAGATGTCAATTTAAAACAATGTAAAACTGCAATTACTTTTGCACAAATGGAGTAACAAGGAGGAGTAGTAGAGATAACACTCATGCACTTTTTATGTACATTTCATATGTTATCAAGATCTTGGACACTACAGATCATCTAAAGTAAATCTTGGGAAAGATCTCTCTTCAGATAAAATCTGCTTCAATTCTGGGAAATTTTTACCTTCAGGTCACTGGTTGATGTACAATTTCAGTCAGTTTAGTGACTGCTTTAAGTGTGGCATGGGCTTCTCTGGTGGCTCAGCTGGTAAAGAATCTGCCAGCATTGTAGGACACCTGGGTTCGATCCTTGAGCTGGGAAGATCCCCTGGAGAAGGGAAATGCTACCAATTCCAGTATTCTGACATGGACAATTCTATGGACTGTATAGTCCATGGGGTCACAAAGAGTCAGACACAATTTAGGGACTTTCACACTTAAGCGTGCCACGTGAATGAGAGTGCATTCCTTACAATCTGACAGTACAGGGTCTGGTTAGAAGTACTTGATAAATACCATTCCAGTAAGGTTAAAAAGTCTTTCTGGAGGTATATTTTTCAATAGATCAAATAGCCAGGTTGGAAGTATGATTCTTAAAATTAGTATCTTTGTGTCCAGAAAGAAAGCTGTGAAAACATAGCTATATCAATACGTGGTTATATTTTACAGAACAATTTGTTGTTGTTCAGTCATTCAGTTGTGTGGCTTTGAGACCACATAAACTGAAGCATGTCAGGGTTCTCTGTCCTTCACCATCTCCTGGATCTTTCCCAAACTCCTGTCCATTGTGTCGGTGATGCCTTCCAACCAACTCATCCACTGTCATCCCCTTCTTTTCCTGCCTTCAATCTTTTCTAGCATCTGAGTCTTTTCTAAAGAGCAATTGGGCTTTTGCAATATTGGAATATCTCTCTTTTTATCAATCATAGGTCAAATGAGACAGATGGAAAAGTACATCCTGTGACTACCTCAAAAAGCATCTCAGGATGGGAGATACTGACTGTGGGGAAAACTGGACATAGAACAACAGACTGGTTGCAAATCAGGAAAGGAGTATGTCAAGGTTGTATATCATCACCCTGTTTAACTTATATGCAGAATATATCATGTGAAATGCTGGGCTGGATGAAGCATAAGTTGGAATCAAGAATTAAGGGAGAAATATCAATAACCTCCGATATGCAGATGACACCACCATTAAGGCAGAAAGTGAAGAAGAACTAAAGAGTCTTTGGATGAGAGTGAAAGAGGAGAGTGAAACAGCTGACTTAAAACTCAACATTCAGAAAACTAAGATCAAAGCATCCAGTCCCATCATTACATGGCAAACGTATGAGGAAACTGGGGAAACAGTTTCCTGGGCAGACTTTATTTTTCTGGGCTCCAAAATCACTGCAGATGTTGACTGCAGTCATGAAATTAAAAGAAGCTTGCTCCTGGAAGGAAAGTTATGACCAATCTAGACAGCATATTAAAAAGCAGAGAGATTATTTTGCCAACAAATTTCCATTTAGTCAAATGAAGGTTTTTCTAATAGAAACGTATGGATTTTAGAGTTGGACTATAAAGAAAGCTGACCACCGAAGAGCTGATGCTTTTGAACTATGTTGTTGGAGAAGACTCTTGAGAGTCCCTTGGACTGCAAAGAGATCCAATCAGTAAATCCTAGAGGAAATGTCTTGAATATTCATTGAAAGAACTGATGTTGAAGTTGAAACTTCAATACTTTTGCCACCTAATAGGAAGAACTGACTCACTGGAAAAGACCCTGAAACTGAGCAAGATTGAAGGCAGGAGGAGAAGGGGATCACAGAGGATGAATTGGTTGAATGGCATTACTGACTCAATGGATATGAGTTTGATCAAGCTCAGGGAGTTCGTGATGGACATAGAAGCCTGGTGTGCTGCAGTCCATGGGTTGCATAGCATCGTACATGACTGTGCGACTGAACTGAACTGAGATCTGAGATATAGAGGGACCAATGACAATAATTTTGGTCAAGATATTTAGAGGGCCTCTATAAATTCTTTGATCTAAGTCTTAATAATTTTATTGGTATGTCCAACTAAAGTAGAGTACTGAGGATGGTAAGCATAATTAAAGTGCTGAGAAACAGCAGAGACTTGTTGAAGTACTTGGCCAGTAAAATGGGTTCCTGAATCACTATGAAGTTGGAGAATGAGTTCACCAGATTGGAATGAACTCGTTCAAGTGTACATTAGTCATAAAAAAAGGCAGTATTTTGTCTTCAAGGGAAGGCCTCGGTCCATTTCTAAAATATATAGGCCATGACTAAAACATATTTATTTCTATGGGACAGAGGAATATGTATGAAATCATTTTTTTAAAGCTCAAATGCTCTACTAGGCTCCATAATTTAAAGTGGCTGAGGCCTATATGAACATGCTTTCCTTGGTTGTACTTCAGACAAGCATGAAAAATGAAGTAGGACAGTTATTATGGCCTCAATAAGATTATCCCATCAATACTGATTCATGAAAGCTATCATTTTGTCAGTAGACCAGTGGTTTAATGTATGTACAATGGTGATGAATGGGAATTTTAGATTCTCCAATAGAACTAGGTCGTTATTTAATTCAAACTAGAGCTTTCTGTTTTTTTCTTTTAAATTTAACATTAATTTATTTTTAACACCCAAAAACATTTTATATTGGGGTGTAGCCAATTAACAATGTGATAGTTTCAGGTGGACAGTGAGGGGATTCAGCCATACAAATACACGTACCCATTCTTCCCCAAACCCCTGTCCTATCCAGGCTGACACATACTATTGAGCAGAGTTCCATGTGATATACAATAGGGTTTTGTTGTTTATCCATTTGAAATATAGGAGTGTGTACATGGCCTTCCCAAAGTCCTTAAATGTTTCTTCCCCAAAGCAAACATGAGTTTCTTTCTAAGTCTTTGAGTCTCTTTCTGTTTTGTAAGTTAATTTGTATCATTTCTTTTTAGATTTCACATATAAAGAATGTCATATGATATTTATCCTTTCTGTCTGACTTACTTCACCCAGTATGATCCTCTCTATGTCCATCCATGTTGCTCAAATGACACTATTTCATTATTGTTAATGACTAATACTCCATTGTGTGTGTGTGTGTGTGTGTGTGTGTGTATCTCCACATTTTCTTTGTGCATTCCTTTGATGATGGACATTTAGGTTGTTTCCATGTCTTGGCCATTGTAAACAGGGGTGCAATGAACATTGGGGTACACGTGAATTTTGGGGCCATGTTTTTCTCTGGATATATGCCCAGGAATGGTATTGTAGGGTCTATGGTAGCTGTATTTCTATTTTTTTGAGGAACTTCCATATGGTTCTCCATTATGCCTGAACCATTAACATTCCCAGTAATAGTGCAATAGGGTTTTCTTTTCCCCACACCCTCTCCAATATTTGCTTTTTGCAGACCTTTTGATGATAGCCATTCTAACAGGTTGAGGTGATATCTTATTGTAGTTTTGATTTGCATTTCTCTGCTAAGACGCTTCAGTCGTGTCCGACTCTGTGTGACTCCAAAGACAGGAGCCCATCAGGCTCCACCGTCCTGGGATTCTCCAGGCAAAATCACTGGAGTGGGTTACCATTTCCTTCTCCAATACATGAAAGTGAAAAGTGAAAGTGAATTCACTGAATCGTGTCCAACTCTCAGCGACCCCATGGACTGTAGCCCACCAGGCTCCTCCATCCATGGGATTTTCCAGGCAAGAGTACTGGAGTGGGGTGCCATTGCCTCCTGCTGCATTTCTCTAATAACTAGCAATTTTGAACATCTTTTCATGTGCTCATTGGCCATCTGTATGCCTGTTTTATTTGTTCTTGTCTGTGGCTCAGTTGCATCTGAATCTTTGCAACCCCATGGACTCCAGCATGCCAGGCTTCCCTGTCCTTCACCATCTCCTGGAAATTGCTCAAATTCATGTCCACTGAGTTGGTGATGCCATCCAGCGATTTTATCCACTGTCATCCCCTTCTCCTCCTGCCTTCAATCTTTCCCAGCATCAGCGACTTTTCTGATGAGTCAGCTGTTCACATTAGGTGGCCAAATTTTTGGAACTTCTGTTTCAGCATCATTTATTCCAATGAATATTCAGGATTGATTTTCTTTGGAATTGACTATTTTGATCTCTTTGCAGTCCAAAGGACTCTCAAGAGTCCTTCTCTAACACCACAGTTGAAAAGCATCAATTCTTTGGCACTCAATCTTCTTTATGGTCCAACTCTCACATCCCTACATGATTAGTGGAAAAACCAGAGCTTTGACTATATGGACCTTTGTTGGCAAAATGATATATCCGTTTTTAAATATGGTTTAGGTTTGTCATAGCTTTTCTTCCAAAGGGAAAGTGGCTTTTAATTTCATGGCTGCAATTAACATCTGCACTGATTTTGGAACCCAGGAAAATTATGTCTGTTCACTGTTTCCATTGTTTTCTTATCTATTGCCATGAAGTGATAGGACCTTTCTCTCTTCCCTTTCACCTTCATCAAGAGATTCTTTAGTTCCTCTTTGCTTTCTGCCATAACGGTGGTGTCATCTGCATATCTGAGGTTACTGATTCCAGCTTGTGCTTCATCCAGCCTGGCATTTCTAATAATGTACTCTGCATATAAGTTAAATAAGCATATCGACAATATACAGCTTTGACGTTCTCCTTTTCCAATTGTGTCATCTTTAGAGAATTGTCTCTTAAGCTCTTCTATCCATTTTCTGAGTTGGTTTTCAGCTATTATCTCTTAAAATATTTTCTCAGATCCATTCGATCCCTCTTCTCCTTCTGTGACCCCATAATGCAAATATCTGTGTGTTTAATGTTGTTCCAGAGGTCTATTAGGCTGTCTTCATTTTGCAGCATTGATTTCAACCATTCTGACTTCCAGGTCACTTATCCATTCTTCTTCCTCAGTTATGCTGCTATTGATTTATTTTAATGTGCCGGTCATCTCTGGTGTTCTTTAATTCTTCTAGTTCCTTGGTAAACATTTTTTGCATCTTCTCAATCTTTGCCTTCATTCTTGTCTTAGAGACCCAGAATCATCTTTATTTTCATTATTCTAAATTTTCCTTTTCTTTTTTTTCCCTAGGATGTTGGCTATCTCCATTTAATTTAGTTGTTTTTCTAGGGCTTTATCTAATACCTTCCTCTGGGACATAATCTCATTTCTTTTCATTTTCAGTATTTTCTGTGATTGTGGTGTTAGTTCTGGAGGCTAATGGAATTGTAGCTCTTTATTTCTTCGGTCTGCTATCTGGCAGATGAGCATAAGAGACTTGTGCAAGCTTCCTGATGGGAGAGACTTGCTGGGTGGAAATTGGGCCTTGCTCTGGTGGGTAAGGCCATGCTTCAAAAACTTTAATCCAGTTGTCTGCTTTGGCCACCTGATGGGAAGAACTGATGCATTGAAAAAGAACCTAAAAAAAAAAAGCAAAAGAACCTGATGCTTGGAAAGATTTAAGGCAGGAGAAGAATTTTGGATGACAGAGGATGATATGGGTTGGATGGCATCACCGACTCAATGGACATGAATTTGAGCAAGCTCTGGTAGTTGGTGATGAACAGGGAAGCCTGGCATGCTTCCATGGGGTTGCAGAGTAGAACAAAACTGAGCAACTGAACCTAACTGCTTATGGGTGGGATTGTGTTGTTTATGCATGCTGTTTAGTTGTTTGGCTTTAGGCAACCCAGTCTTAGAGTCTACAGGCTTCTATAGTATGGCTATTGGTGACCTCCAAGAAGACCTATGCTGGGATACAGATCCAAGGACTGACACTGTCAGTGTCTCCATCTGCATGGCAAGACACTGACAATCCAATACCTCAAACACTCACAGCTGGTTCTGGCCCAGTCTCTGTCAGGGCCACTGCTCCTTTCTCATGGGCCCTGGGGTACACAAGATTTTGTTTGTGCCCTCCAAGAAGTTTCTTTATCCCCGAGTCTTATGGAGACTCTGTAATCAAATCCAACTGACCTTCAAAATCAGATTCCCTGGGGATCCCCAGTCCCTTGGTTAGATTCACAGGCTGGGGAGCCTGATGTGGGACCTAGAACCTTTTAAGCAGTGTCAGAAGATCTTTGGTATTGTTCTCCAGTTTGTGAGTCACCTACCCAGCATGCATAAGATTTTGTTTTATCATAATTGTTTCCTTCTTACCATTTTGTTGTGGCTTCTCCATTGTCTTTGGATATATGGTATATTTTCTTTCTTTCTTTCTTTTTTTTTTTTTTTAGTTTTTGGTGGATTTCAGTGTATTCCTATAGAAGATTTGGCGCTCTGGCTGGAGAAGGTGAGCACATGTTCTTCTACTCTGTCATCTTAATCTGGTCCTTCTTCATCTTCTCCATTTTTTTTTTAATTTTTCAAACCAATCATTGTTAAATTTCCATTCTTATTTTTCCTTTTCTGAGATCAAATGTCAAAATTCTTTATAACTTATAGAAATATCTCTTTGAATCATGATAAAGTTTTGGTTGTGGTTGATTTCTTTAAAAGAAGTATTTCTTGTGGAACTGCCAGCAATTTGATTTCCCCTAGATAATGGAGAGTCAACTTTAATATTCTGTGGAATTGTAATAATATAGAATACCGCAGCCAAAAATATTACATGCAACAATTTTAAACCATTTTGCTTTCATTTTACTGGAAATAAGAAAGAGAACCATGTTGCTTTCACAACAGTCCAAAATCATGAATTAATTTGAAAGTATATGCACTATAAATGTAAATATGGGCAGTTTTGCCACTGCTCAAAGTACAAGCCTGTATAAGAGTATGTAGTTTAGCCTGATGGGCTGTGATAGCCATAGGTAAAGATGCTGCCTCAACAACACCAAAAAGAGTTGCAACAGTCTACCCAGAACAGTATTTGACATTGTCACCTTTTAAATAAGAATGATTAGTGAATCATGAAAATTCAGCATTACTCAAGGAAATTTCTTGAAGATCTTGACAAAAGGTCAGGATGTTACCCATAGGCAATATGCGGTTATGAGGGATATTAGTTGGGTTGAGGCCATTATAATACAAAAGAGTTACATGAGTAGAAGCCAGCAAAAAGACTTCACATGAGATGAGGTGTTTGTTGATAAATGTTAAGTGTGATTTAGAATAAAAGAGAGCTTTTACTGCATGGGGTACAGAATAAGTTACAGGGACTCCCATGAGGGTTTTCTTGGTGACCCTAGCCAATAGGACAGTGGCTATAGTGACTCTAAGGCAAGTGGGATATCACTGGGTCACAGGGTCCAGTTGTTGACTATACTACCTTTTGTGTCTATAATGGCCCCTATGTTTTGGGGTGAGCATCCCAAAATTTTTCTCCTCCTTTTTATGTACAACAAAAGGAGAAATTTGAGAGTTGGGACGTCTGAGAGCACACAGGTTCCTCAGAATCTCCTATAAGTCCTTAAAAATATGTGTCCCCTGGTTTTGATCTAAAATTGCATCAAGTTTGTCATTGTTTAGTAAATATATAGAAGTTTGCCCATAAGAGAGAAATTTGGAATTCAATTTTGGCAACCACCTATAGTCCGGGGGTGGGGGTGGGGAGAATCAATAAGGATATTTGATACTTTAGGAAAATCTTTGGCTATGGCTCAAAGTTTAGTTTTAGTCTAGGTAATATGAAAATTTAAGGGTGTAGCTTCTGAAACCTTAGAAGACTTAATTTTAAAGGACACGTTCAGAGAAGTTCAGAGGAAATGGGAATGGGGAGAGTTGCAGAGAAAATGGGAAGTTCCATGAAAGAATTAGTATGTTGGAGCTAAGGAA
Source organism: Neotragus moschatus (assembly GCA_006410615.1). Taxonomy (NCBI): domain Eukaryota; kingdom Metazoa; phylum Chordata; class Mammalia; order Artiodactyla; family Bovidae; genus Neotragus; species Neotragus moschatus. The sequence goes on along the minus strand of SJYA01005631.1, from coordinate 1,897 downwards.
CTAGAGGAGGTGTAGATGATTTAGAAGGAAGAAAGAAGGTGGCCCCAGAGGCAGAACCTGAGATAAAGAAGGGAGAAGAGCTTGGGGTTTCAAAAAGAATTTTACCTTCCTTTCTTTGTTTTGCTCAGTTAACCTTAAACTCTTATTTTGCAGAGGGTCAATTTTGACTCCTGATAATACCTGGAAGCCTGAAAATACCAACTGAAATAAGCATTCTATTCACTTTGGGAAACTTTAGAGCTATTTGATTATCCAGTTAGATTTTGACACTAGTAAGTGTGAGGATTTTGAAAGTTTCTTAAAATGGTCATTGACTTTCTAAATTGCATTTAGTTAGTTTGATGTTAAGTGTGATTTAGAATAAAGGAGAGCTTTTACTGCATGGGGTACAGAATAAGTTACAGGGAATCTCATGAGGGTTTTCTTGATTACCCTAACCAATAGGACAGTGGCTATAGTAACTCTAAGGCAAGATATCACTAGGTCACAGGATCCAGTTGTTAACTATGCTGCCTTATGTGTCTATGATGTTAGAAAATATCTATAAGGAAGGGCCATGATTTTCCATCTTGAAATGAGCAGAGATTCCTATAAGGGAGCATCATCAATATATTTAGATAACTGGAATCCATAATTCTTAGAGAAAATAATTTCTCTAATTTCCCTTTCTCTTTTGTTTAAATCCAGAGTAAGAGAAAATTTTTCAAATAGTGTAAATACCTTAAGTAGTTCATACACTTACAAAGTTCAAACAACCTACAGGTCTGGTATACCAACCAGTCTGAAGGAACAGTCTGGACTCGGAGGAGCCAGGTGGAAATCTATGCTAAGCACATATCTCATAAAATGGCCTCTCTTCCAAGGGAATTTGCCCAAAGTCTAGTCATCTCCAAATGGAAAAGTCTGACTACAAAATCGGACCAAAGTTCCAAATAGGTACTCACATACAGAACAAGCCTGAACTAAAAAGAACAAAACTTTAAAACAGATCCCACATACAAATAAAACTTGGAAAGCTTCCCAATGCAAAAGGAGTGGCAATATATTTCAAGGGAAAAAAAATAGGCTCAAACTCCAAGTTTACTGAGTAAAACAATGAACAATGGGTTTGATGTGGGTATTAAACTTATTTCCTCACCAGCCTCAGAGTCATTGGGTGTCTTCTCTGGATTCCTATACTGGCTGACCTAAAACAGAGAGACTGATAGTTATTCCCCAGCAATAATGGATTCATTTATGATCAGTAAATTATTTCCATTTGAGTTCTGCTATCACAGAGAGCCATATGTAAATCCCCAGCCGAGGAGAACACTTTTATAAGAGGAAAAAGGAAGTGGGAGGTTTCAGTTAACAAAGGGCTCATGACTCTTCATTAGCTGAGTTATGACAGCTTCTCATTGGTTGAATTCTTGCAAGGAAAGAAAAGAAAGTTTTTCTTCATTGCATTGACCTTTACTATAGACATAGAGTGTGAGATGTCCCACTTTCAGTCCCATAACTCTTTCTAACGGAGAATTATGTTTATTAATTTTCATAATGTTTACCAAAAGTAGTTGAAATTTTGAATCTGCTTGAAAAGTTTCACATGACATTTAAACAGATTAATTCAAAATTGCCAAAACAGAAGAAATCATATTCACTAAGAGAATATATAATAAACCCTGGTATATCCAGAAAATATAATATTATTCTGTACTAAAAAAAATGAAAAGACAGAGAAAACCAAAACACTTCTTCAGTTCAGTACAGTTCAGTCACTCAATCATGTCCAACTCTTTGTGACCCCGTGAATTGCAGCACGCCAGGCCTCCCTGTCCATCACCAACTCCCAACCCCCGGAGTTCACTCAGACTCACGCCCATCGAGTCAGTGATGCCATCCAGCCATCTCATCCTCT
>SJYA01005630.1:9494-33933 GCA_006410615.1 Neotragus moschatus | reverse complement strand
GCGTGCCAATTAAATGAATAGATGACTCAGCCCTGAGAGCCTCTTAAGATGGTAGTTTTAACTACCCCTGGATTCCTGACTCTTTTTTGACAGTTAGGACTACTGAGGGTCCCCAAGTGAAAAAAGCAGAGTGATGGATGGGTGTTACTGGGATGAACGTTGATTCAACACCACTTGTGTGCATTTTGTGAACTCTCCACAAGTATCACTCCATCTAATCCTTTGTACCTACACGCACACGAGGTGCGGTGATTCTGTCTCCACACACAAGGAGAACAAAGCTCACAAATATTGTTCCGTCTGCTCGAGGTCCTAAGTGGCTGGCTAGGATTCAACACCAGGTCACTGTGAATGCAGTGCAGAGCTCGGCTTGCTGTGGGCCTGGGTTTGCATTTTGCTCTTCATTGCAGGACAGAAACAGAGACGTGCAGGAAAATGTGAGAGCACACGAAAATGACAAGAGGAACCACAATGCTGTCTTATGAAATGAGCAATTACACATCCCATATCTTACAATGAGTTTCAGAATCATATTGCTCAATGTTGTGTTACCATGTACGAACTGCATGAAGGCTAAAGCCCAAGATATTTATTATTTACCTTCCATAAATAGTCACTGTGTAACGTGCAAGGCCTGACGACTCAGCAGCAACTTTAAGAAATACAGAGAGAGTTAACAAGTCAGATTCCCAAAGGTGATAATCATGGTGTTCATGAGAAAACCAGTGGTCATTATCCATGTAAATCCCTAAGTGAGGAAGGGCTCCGTGATTTCTTAGGGGCTGAGTGCATTCATTAAGTGCTCCACATTGTCTTACCTAACAGACATACAGCCCTAGTAGATAGACTATAGTAGAACAGACTACTATAGCCCTAGTAGGACTATAGACTAACTGGAGGACTGATGTTCAGAGAGGGGATGTCACTTTTCCAAGGTCACACAGCTGGAGAGTGGAGCTGGAAGGGATTCAAGCCATCCTGTGCTGTTCCAAATAGCTATGACCTTCACTGGAATGTTCCATGGAAAGAGAGAACTGAATAGATAAGTTTCTTCATGATATATATGCCCGTGAGGGCCATACATCATTATTATTCTAAATACTGGAAGACCTTNGAGTGGAGCTGGAAGAGATTCAAGCCATCCTGTGCTGTTCCAAATAGCTATGACCTTCACTGGAATGTTCCATGGAAAGAGAGAACTGAATAGATAAGTTTCTTCATGATATATATGCCCGTGAGGGCCATACATCATTATTATTCTAAATACTGGAAGACCTTGGTGACCTGAGGGGACCAGGAAAGTTGTCATGAGGTTGAATTTTGAATCAAGTCTTGGATGGCCATGACTCAGGGTCATTAAAAGAAGGAAAGATATTCCGGGTTAGGGTAAAATAAAACTGAAAGGGAAGTGGGGAAGTATGCTGAAACCCTATTTGGTTGCAATAAATTACACTTAAACTGAATTTGAAGTTAAATAAGTAATTTCATTTAATCATACCGATAATGTCATTGGAAAGGCAATTTGGAGATAGATTGGGAAGGGCTTTCAATAATAACAGTAAAGATTCTGGAATCTTCTACTAAGTTATTTTAACAAGAATAAAGCATATCAGTACATTGTAAAAGTGGACTCCTCGTGGCTATATCTAAAATGCATGGGGAAGTGGGGGGGTGGTTCACAGTTTAGGCCCGAGTGTAAAGGTTGGTGAAACAGGACGAGGTCAGAGTCAGACTAGGGGAAAGATTGGGGAAAGAAGCTCGGAGCNTAACAAGAATAAAGCATATCAGTACATTGTAAAAAGTGGACTCCTCGTGGCTATATCTAAAATGCATGGGGAAGTGGGGGGGGGTGGTTCACAGTTTAGGCCCGAGTGTAAAGGTTGGTGAAACAGGACGGGGTCAGAGTCAGACTAGGGGAAAGGTTGGGGAAAGAAGCTCGGAGCACTGGTATTAGATATTCACGGAGTCTGAGCCAAAGCTTAAGAGTAATGTGAAATGGATGCGCTGAATCCTGCAGTGCCGGGGGGTGGCCTTATGTGGCTGATGAAAGATGCCGGCTCTTTGCTGTCTGCAGAGGTGGGACTGAGTTTTTGCACTGTTAACTTACTCACTCTGTGTGTTCATTTAATCCAATTTATTCANCTGAATCCTGCAGTGCCGGGGGGTGGCCTTATGTGGCTGATGAAAGATGCCGGCTCTTTGCTGTCTGCAGAGGTGGGACTGAGTTTTTGCACTGTTAACTTACTCACTCTGTGTGTTCATTTAATCCAATTTATTCAAACTGTCAGGATCCTTGTTTTCTCATTTATGAAGCAAGAGTTCTAACACCCCACAGAGATATTCCAAAGAGAGTAGGTATTCCAAAAACGCTCCTTTTCATTTAAGAGAGAGGAAACTTTCCTGACACACAAAGGACCAAGAAACCGACCCAATATGAATCTTCCTGAAAACATTCAATAAAAATGATCTCATGACCTTTTCCAGGATTGATAATTTATGGGTGTTCATATGCCATTTTAACATTTTATATATCATTGACTATCTTCAGCTAAGACCTAAGGCAGTTGGAAAGATTGAAGGCGGAAAGAGAAGGGGGCAGCAGAGGATGAGATGGCAGGTTGGCATCGGATGGCATCGGATGGCAGGATGGCACGGATTCAATGGACATGAGCTTGAGCAAGCTCGGGGAGACAGGGAAAGACAGGGAAGCCTGGCGTGCTGTAGTCCACGGGGTCTCAAAGAGTTGGACATGACTTAGCAGCTGAACAACAACATCGGGGCAGTTGGTAGAAACACTAGGCATGGAAAATGGTTAGTAACCGGGGCTGAAGCCTGTTGGTAATGAGGCTGAGGGACCAAAACGCACCTATTTCAGGGTTCTCAGGCGTGACCTTTCGGGAGGCTTCAAGTGTGGTATGAAGGAAGCTGCTGAACATATTTAGCTCAGAACATTTGCTTGCAAAGGGTGTGATGTGGTGTGTCGTGGCGGGAGAGCAACGTTCGTAGGTGATGATAAAGAACTCTGCACTTGCTGAAATATCTTCACCTCTGCTCTCTTTGGTTATTTCATAACCTTAAGGTTAAAGGAGTGTGACTTCTATTTACAAATAAGCATATCTGTCTTACCTGTTTCTTTGGAACCTGTTTTCTCTAAGCTGCGTTATTATGTAACTAATGAATCCAATTTCACTGCGGGCCCAAGAGAGGGTGACTTTTTACTTTATTGAAGAGGAGCTTGGAGTTAACTTTTTTTTTTTTTCTCGTTTAAAATATGATCTGCAAACGCCTTTCCAAACGGAGTGCTTCCAAGAGGTACAAATCACCCTCCTAATTCTCAACCTTCTCCTTGAAACACCTTTTCATTGAAACAAAAACAAAGAGCTCTGAAACTCGGGGCTGCAGCACGAGCTCATTGTCTTATCAGCCGGCTTCGCCATCAACTAGAGAAGCTGTGGTTTAACCCCGGGCTGGGCCGCTGCCGACGCTGCCATGGCAACGTGCTGCACCATTTGCAAAGGCTTGCGCGCCTAACCGCACGGCTACACCTCTTCCTTTCCTATAAAGACTCAGAATCAGAAAAACAGAAGTACCCTGGAGGAGGAGAAACCACAAGAGCAGAAAAGCCACCAAGGCTGCTCTTCGCTGTGCAAACAGCCTTCTGATGAGCAGAGCGTGTTGAGAACCTCTTCTGTTTGAAAGGGGAACTTTTCCCATTAGGCCAGGTTCCTTTAATGATTTTGAAAGTCAATCAAGTGTTTCTGTTCGGAGTTTTCAGCAAGGGGAAATGAGAAGTTAGTAGCGCGTGTTATCAGACTCTGCTTTTATTTCCTTCCCTTCTGGGCAGCCTCGGCAGACCTAGGGATCCTGTTTGCCAGAGGGGAGACAGGCTGGTTAGGCAGACTCACTGCAACCTAGCGTCCTTCTCCTGTTTATTCATTATTATCTAGTGTTTAGTTCACTAGAAGATAGTACTGGGTTGGCCAAAAAGTTCATTTGGGTTTTCCCATAACCTCTTGGCCAACCCACTATAATTTAGATTTCACTCTTGGTTCCTTTTTTAAAAAAGCCTGTGGATGCTAAGTCATGGACCTTGACCCAGACTGGATCAGTGCCCAGCCCTGCAGCCAGCTGTCAACCCTTGGCCCAGGAAGCCCACCCACCCCCCTCTCTCCCACACCCCACATCTTTTAGGAGATGTAGGTTTGATCACACACTTTTTCGCTTGTTTGTTTAGTTTTAAAGCATGCACATAATAAGAGTAAACCATTTTCAGGAATGTTTCATTTTTCCTTTCTCGAAGCTTTGTGTACAAATACTGAAGACTAAGGGATTCCCTGGTGGTTCAGTGATAAAGAATCTGCCTTCAATGCAGGAGACATGGGTTCGATCTCTGGGTCAGGAAGATCCCCTGGAGAAGGAAATGGCAACCCACTCTACTCGTCTTGCCTGGGAAATCTCACAAACAGAGGAGCCTGGTGGGCTACAGTCTATAGGTTCACAAAGAGCCAGGCAGTACTGAGCATACACACATGCGCACTGAAGGATAAGGTGTCAGCTTAGTTCTATTTATTTATTTTTATTTTAAAGATTGCATTTTTCTATGGGGACCATTTTTTAAAGCCTTTAATGAATTTCACAATATGGCTCCTGTTTTATGTTTCGGTTGACTGTGAGGCATGTGACAGGCAAGTAACTCCCTGCCCGGGGAGGAACCCGCACGCCCTGGAAGCTGAGGTCGTAACCGCTGGACCACCAGGGATGGCCCTCAGCTTGCTTTGAGTTCTGTTAGTCCGTCACAGTTCTGTTCACACCCTTCCTTGCCTTCCATGAGCCCCCATCACTTTTTTTTGTTTGTTTCTAAGTAAGAAGCTACCTTTTTTATAGCCATCATTCAGCAATTTGTGCTTTTAAAAAATAAATTTCAATGTGTGACTTACTCTGAATCCCTCTTTGATGGTTCACACATGGCATTTTACTCATTGTGGGTCTCTTTAGAGTAACTACTAGACTGAGCATTAAATATGTTTCTCTTACTGGCAGTGTGTAGTTGAAAAAGCCTGGGACATTTTAGAATCATGCTGCTGCTGATGCTAAGTTGCTTCAGTCGTGTCCGACTCTGCCATAGATGGCAGCCCACCAGGCTCCCCCGTCCCTGGGATTCTCCAGGCAAGAACACTGGAGTAGGTTGCCATTTCTTTCTCCAATGCATGAAAGTGAAAAGCGAAAGTGAAGATCGCTCAGTCGNTGCTTCAGTCGTGTCCGACTCTGCCATAGATGGCAGCCCACCAGGCTCCCCCGTCCCTGGGATTCTCCAGGCAAGAACACTGGAGTAGGTTGCCATTTCTTTCTCCAATGCATGAAAGTGAAAAGCGAAAGTGAAGATCGCTCAGTCGTGTCTGACTCTTCTTGACCCCATGGACTGTGGCCTACCAGGCTCCTCCGTCCATGGGATTTTCCAGGCAAGAGTATTGGAGTGGATTGCCATTGCCTTCTCCGTTTAGAATCATCTCTGCATTTAAAACCAAACTCCTGCTAGGAGTTCTTTAGCCTTGCATGTATTTATTTATTGAGACCTCCTCTGTTAAAAGAGGACAATGCCACCTACTCTCTGGGGTTTCTGCTGAGATGGGGCTGGGAGATCTGTAGTAAGACCAGGTCACGGCCCTCCACCTGTCAGTTAGCATCCTCCAGCTTTCCAGAAGAAAACACAAATGCGGAGCTCCTTGACCATCTTTAACAGGCATTTTCTGTTGTCCTGCTGATTGTTTTCCTGAAGATTTTGGCCAGGATCTCTTGACCTCCTTTCTTGTTCTTGAAATGTTGCTTTTTGGTGCTCCTCCTTCTGCTCGTGGATACAATATTGCTTCATTTCTGAGAAGAAGAATTACAGTTTTCAGGGGTCTGTCTGCTCCTTGCACGCTCTTGTTTCTCCCAGGTCTTTCTTCTGTTTCTTCTGGTATCTGTCCTTCCTAAAGCTTTCCGTCCATGTTTCTGGGAAGCCATGGCATCTAAGAAGGAGGCTTCCCAGAAGGGATGCTGAAATTCTGTGGTAATTGATGGAGCTTGTCAATAATGTTGTTGTTCAGTTGCTAAGTCGTGTCTTAGTCTTTCGTGACGCCATGGACAGTAGCCCGCCAGACTCCTCTGTCTAAGGGATTTCCCAGGTAAGAATACTGGAGTGGGTTGCCATTTCCTTCTCCGTGGGATCTTCCTGACCCAGGGACCGAACCCACGTCTCCTACATTGGCAGACGGATTCTTTACCACTGAGTCACCAATAAATCTGCAAGTCTTTCTACATGGCATGAAATCAGAAAGGCATTAAAACTCACTGAGCCTTAGTTTCCTTATCTGTCAAAAGAGCTCCATGTCAATAGATATTAAAATCCTGTGTTCCTTTACCAGTTGAAATATCTAAAATGATTTTCTGGTGGTAAGCAGCAACTGTTTTATTCATGGGACTTTAGACACTTAAAAAATGTAAGCTATGTTTTAATACAAATTCTGCATAAAAAATAGGAGAACTAGTATCAGACAGCCTTCTTCACGTCTGCCACTTGCTCAGTGTGCAACTGAATAATTTACTAATCTCCTTTCAGCCTCGTTTCATTCCCTATAAAATAGGAAAAATAATTGCTGACTCATTGACTTGCTGGGACGCTTAAGGGCAAAACGCGTAAAGAGGCTTGCAGAGTGTCGAATACACAGCTTTTTGGCAAACTGTTGCTCTAATTATTATATTTACTGAAGGAGGGAAGGAGAGACCACTTCCTGCAATTTTCCAAAGTCTAGTCAATGCTTTGTCACTTGCATGAAGACTTATTCCATAGATATGTAGTAATTGGATATATTTGTTGGATTTGCTGTTTGTTGATCATACATTTAAAGAATAAGTTAAGGCAGAATCCTGTTATGATTATTATTCTGTTTTATTATTATCATGCCTTAGTAAGCAAGGAGAACCATACATATCTGTTCTACTTGACCTGTGTTTTTTGTTTTAGTCTTGATTTGCCTTTTCCATTNTTGTTGGATTTGCTGTTTGTTGATCATACATTTAAAGAATAAGTTAAGGCAGAATCCTGTTATGATTATTATTCTGTTTTATTATTATCATGCCTTAGTAAGCAAGGAGAACCATACATATCTGTTCTACTTGACCTGTGTTTTTTGTTTTAGTCTTGATTTGCCTTTTCCATTTTTTTTTATTGCTTTTATGTTTACGGAGGTCAGATGTGGATTTTTAACCTTCAAAACATGCAACCATTCATTGCAGGCTGGATCCTGAAAATCAGCATTTATTTCATTTCTTCTGCTTCACCCCTCTGTCCTTGAACCTTTCTTAGATTTGCCAAATGAGACAGATTTGGATCCCTCTGGAAATGGCGTTCCATTCCTTTTGAGGGAGTAGGGGTGGGGCAGTGGTGGTTATAGGCATCGTTGGTATTTAAAGCTCAAGTATGTCTTTTGAAATGTCATTTTCACTCAACTGATTCCTAGTTTTTTGCTGAAATCTCTGGTGGGGGACTTAGGGGTGTGACTTCAAGGTAACTTTGATTTGCAATCAGTTAAACATTTTGAGTTGTAAAAGAAACATATGGGGAAAGGTAAATTCAGTAGCAAGACATGTGTTAGAATAACACGGCTTTGAAGATCAAGTGGCCTGTTATCTCCATTTTCATCTGTTTAATGTGCCTAGTCAGTTCCGTGGGTGATTCACAGCAGCGGGATGGGAATGCCAGGAAAGGATTTGCAGATTTTTGGTGCTCTTGTGCCACCTACTGGAATACTTCTAGATAGTCCTTTGTCTAAACGGTGAAAGCTAGTTCTTAACATATATATATATATATATATTTTTTTTTTTTTTTTTAAGGGTAGGAAATGTTATTCCCAGAAGAGAAAAAGTCAATTTACAACATACAGAAACACTTGATATCTCATGGTGCTCTATTTTATTATATTTATTGGATATGATGTGTGTGTGTGTGGAACCCAAGAGACCATTCGATGAAAAAAAAAATTGAAAAACCTTGATACCTTCTCTTGACTGTCACACCCTAAGCATGTACCCTCATAATTCCTACTGCTGCTTTACACATTTTGCTTCACCTGTTTTCCAGACCTTCTCCGTATGGTTCATGTAAGTTTGACACCTATTGTAATGCTATTGGTATTAGCACAACCTCCTAATATTAAATAGCTTTCTAGGGAGCTCAGTGGTGAAGCATTCTCCTGCCAGTGCAGGAGAGGCAAGAGACACAGGGTGGATCCCTGGGTCGGGAAGGTCCCCTGGGGGAGGAAATGGCAACTCTCTCCAGTATTATTGCCTGGAGAATTCCAGGGACAGTGGAGTCTGGTGGGCTACAGACCATGAGGCCACAAAGAGTTGGACACAACTGAATGACTGGGCACATTTATACAGTATTAAATAGGTACCTGTCATACATAAGTTATTAAGTGCTTTAGGCAGAGATATTATTTGCTTTGCCAGGTCTGTTTGATTCCGCTAACAGTAGGTGTTGCGTCCTAATCACACATCAACTTGGGTATAAAGAGAGCTGCCTGCCTATATCACACAGCACAGGTAACCGCGCCAGCTTCATTGGCCGATCACACCCCTCAGTGACCAAACGCATTGACCAGATGGCTAAATGGTGACATAGTTAAATATCTCACACAGCTCTTCTCATCAGGTCTTCTTGTTTAGTGAAAAGGATTCATCAGAGTCCCTTCGGCCTGTGATTTTGCTAACGTTCTGATGCATGAAATGCAAGAGAGACTTGAAATCACTGCTTATATAATTTTGGAAGAATCGCAATTAGGATGGGGCGTCAACAAACTGTACAGACATTTGGTAGTTGAGTCTCCTCTCAATAGTGACATAACTTCAACCTTCCTCTACTTGATCATGGTTTTGTTTGTTTTAGTTTTTGTTTGTTTGTTTTTGGCTTCACCTCGGGGCTTATGGGATCTTAGTTTCCCCCGGCCAGGGATTGAGCCCTCAGCAGTGAAAGCATGGAGTCCTAACCACTGGACCACCAGGGCATTTCTATCCTCTCTTTAATCTCACTTGGGGAGATAACCTCCACACAAGTATCTGTTGAGTAAATTTATGGAACAGTCATTAGAGGACTTTTGAGCGTGGATGTGTCCTTTAGAGGGGCCACCATGGTGACTCCATGGTAAAGAATCCACCTGCAATGCTGGAGACCTGGGTTTGATCCCTGGATCCGGAAGATCCCCTGGAGGAGAGCATGGCAACCCACTCCAGTGCTCTTGCCTGCAGAATCCTATGGACAGAGGAGCCTGGGGGATTCCAGTCCATGGGGTCGCAAATAGTCAGACACAACTGAGTGACAAACACACTTTACATACACACATGTCCTTTACCTATTACTTAATTTTTGACTAGTCTACTTCATGTCGATTGTCTTTATATGTGTTCCTACTTTGCAAATTATAGCTAACTGAAATATTAAAAAAATTTTTGTAGTTTAGTGGATATGGCTTATGGAAATGAAAGTGTCATTTCCATTACATGGCTGTAGTGCCTGAATATTTTCTTAAATATTTATGTATAATGAATATTTTATATATGAAAGTGTAAAGTGTTACTTTTTCAGCTGTGTTGGACTCTTTGAGACTCCACGGACTATAGCCTGCCAGGCTCCTCTGTTCATGGGATTGTGCAGGCCAAGAAGAATACTGGAGTGGGTTGCCATTTCCTCCTCCAGGGATCTTCCCAACCCAGGGATCGAACCTGGGTCTCCTGCATTGCAGGCAGATTCTTTACCATCTGAGTCACCAGGGAAGCTAATATTATGTAAATAATGCATAGTATATATGTGTGTGTGTATCTAGCTATAAAATCAGTTCATTTCGGTCGCTCAGTCATGTCCGACTCTTTGCAACTCATGGACTGCAGCATACCAGGCTTCCCTGTCCATCACCATCTCCCAGAGCTTCTGTAAACTCATGTCCGTTGAGTTGGTGATGCCATCCAACCATCTCACCCTCTGTCATCCCTTTCTCCTCCTGCCTTCAGTCTTTCCCAGCATCAGGGTCTTTTCCGATGAGTCAGCTCTTTGTATCCGGTGGCCAAAGCATTAGAGCTTCAGCATCCGTCCTTCCAAGGAATATTCAGGACTGATTTCCTTTAGGATGGACTGGTTTGATCTCCCAATACAAGAATATGTTTTATTTTGAAGAGCAAACCAAGGAATGTAATTGAAGGACCCTGCTTGCTGATACACCGCTGATGGTGTTTCTGAGGGGAGAGGGTTTTTTTTTCCAGATCTGTTTGTCCTCAGGAAATAAAATCTCCAGGCAGGAAGTAGTTTAAATACCAGCCCATCCATTATGCTACCCCTCTCACAAGGTCAGCTGCCTGTCTTTTGCGGGAGAACCAATAGGATCTTTTTATTCAATAGTTGTTTACTGAGTTGGCGGATGGATCCACGCCTTGCTCCATGGGCTGGAATCCAGTTCTCATCACGCCAGTACAGTAGCTGACTGTAATCCCTGAGCTCACAGGCTAAATGTACCAAGAAGTGCTCTCCAACACCTCCTCCACCCGCCAGCCACCAACACTGGGAGTCTGCATTAGGTGATCCTCGTATTCTTCTCACGGAGAAGGCGATGGCACCCCACTCCAGTGCTCCTGCCTGGAAAATCCCATGGACAGAGGAGCCTGGTGGGCTGCAGTCCATGGGGTCGCAAAGAGTCAGACATGACTGAGCGACTTCACTTTCATTTTTCACATTCATGCATTGGAGAAGGAAATGGCAACCCACACCAGTGTTCTTGCCTGGAGAATCCCAGGGATGGGGAGCCTGGTGGGCTGCCGTCTCTGGGGTCGCACAGAGTCGGACACGAGTGAAGCGACTCAGCAGCAGCATATTCTTTTCTATGTCGTATTTCCGCTCGTCCGTCATCACACTGTATGGCTTTTCTCTTTTTTCTTTCTTTTCTTTTTTGTCTATATCTCACATTGGACTAAGTTCATTGAGGGCAGAGAATTTCTTTATCTTGATCATATTTTATCCTAGAATGTGGCATAATGCACAGAACATAGTAAGCAATCAATACTTATCGTCTCAATAAAGGAATTCGTTTGGGAAAAACTTCCCAGAAGTCCTTTAAAATTTTTTTTGCAGACTTGAAATTAATTCCAACAGTTCTCCTTTAGCCTATTATTTTTATTTTACCCGAGAATTCAAAAACTAATATTAACAGTGTGATTTTGACATACTTGGGCTTTATAAACATGATGTTGAGAGAATAGCTATGATTTCCCCGGGAGAAAGGTACTGAAAATTGTGACTGTGTGAATGTGAATTAACATAGAGACGCTATATTTGTATATATATATTTACATATGTATGTGTGAAATTTGAAAATTTCTAAGAGGTGTTTGTTTTCCCTTTTTCAGGAAACTCTACCAGCACTTCCACTCAAGGTATTTACATTTTACTTTTTTGTCGCTAACTTTGTATATTTAATGTTGATAAAATTTTCTCTGATATTCTAGTGAAATCGTTTTGTACAGACAAGCCTTATAATCATGAGTGGCCCTTGACATACTCTTGTTCATATTCCTACTTGTAAGTTATAAAGTCTGATAACTACCTGAACATATTATTATTTGTAGATGAATTATTGTGTATAAATTATAGCTTTTCTTACACGTGACAGTAAAACATATGGCAAGTTTTCAATCTCTTTTTAAATTTTATCACGATAATGAAATCAATTTATTTTGGTCAGATTGCAGAGCTTCATAGTTAAGGAACTGTATGATAAATTAGAATTCTAAACATAGTTATATATATATATGTATAAATTCCTGCAACAGAAAAGTTTTCACAGTATCGAGATATTTTAAATAATCATTTCCAAGTTGTATTGTCTCATCCGAACTGTTTTAACAAGTGTCTTAATCCTGAGGTAAATTAAATTTAAGCAATGAAGATCCTGACAATTAGTTCATACATTTCACAGGTCAAAGGAGAGAGAAAAATTAGGTTACATCCGATTAGAAATAAATTACACTGGTTAAATGTCATTGTTATTGAAAGTATGTTATAGGAACCCTGATTAATCATTAAGAAAAGAGGTAATGTCCCTGAGACTACCCTGGTTTAACAATTACAGAGCACAGCTCTAATGAAGCACACTTGAAATCTCCTCAAAATTGTTTGTTATTTAAAAAAAAAAATTTTAATTTGGAGGATAATCACTTTATGATATTGTGATGATCTTTGCCACCCATCAACACGAATGGGCCACAGGTATACATGTGTCCGCTCCCTAAAGAAACTTTAGCCCGTGGCAGAGAGGTCTTATAAATATATGAGAGTCATTGAAGCATAGCAGATTGTGATCAATCAGTTTATTCCACCTACTGACATACCCACCTTTTACAGAAGAGTAAGTTCGTCTCAACCACAGAAACTGGTCACTTTTCACGAAGGGGGGATGGGAAGGGGGTGGAAAGGAGAGGGGACATTTAAAACAGTAGGTGACCCTCACCTTATTGGGAGAGTTTCCATGCTCTCTGCGCGGACCTATCACAACAAGCCTCCAAACGGTGAAACCGGGTAAGTGAAAATAGTGGCCCCTGATGCAAGCCAGAATATTCTCTCCCAAGTACGAGAATACGATCAGTGGGAACCAGTCTCTTTTCCTGAAAGCAGAAGGGCTCACTGGAACCTTGCCGACACCAACGTTAGTTTAACCTAAAAACAAGACACAGGTCAAGTCTACAGTGATGGATTAGCGTTATAGGGCAGAATCCTCAGCTCCTCCCCGCCTTCTTTCTTCTCCCGCCCCCGTCCTCCTGCAGCCGCCCCCGCCCCACGCCCCTCCCATCACTCGACACTTGGCAATGAGACCCCAAAGTTTAGGTGCAGCCCTTGACGCTGAAGACAGGAAGGTGCCACTTGCTTATGTTGGCGTGTCATTGTGGATGAAAGTTTGTTAATTAAACTCCTCATTTGTGACGTCCTAGGTTATGAAAGTTTAGCGATTGGGGCCTTTCTTTGGCAAAGAACACGGGGAGCAACTGCACTGTCTCTTTCTGTAATCACGGACTAGTTCTGTGATCTTTTGGGCGCTCTGGCCTCGGGGCAACTCCATGTGACTCAGGCAGATTTCATGGATATTTGGTGAAAAATGGATTTCACGTCACCTTCAACACTGATGGCTGAAGCTGCGAATTCCTTCCGTCGTTGCTGTTTCTGTTTTCTTAATCCTCTGCTCGGATCTTCCATTTCTGTTCTTCGTTCTGTCCTGCTGGTCGCCGCCTCCCCCATCCCCCACCCTCACCCCACGTCTCTCCTTTTCCCGATATTTTTGTGCTAGCCTCACTTGTCTAGTCCTGTTGAACTGAATGCTTGTGTGATAGAACTCAACTTTTCATGAATTAGATATTGCATAACATGAAACTTGCTCTTCATAGACGTAAACACAGGTTAAACAGAAAATTCAGGGGAAAAATGGATCTCTATAATCCCAACGGCACCCCACTCCAGTACACTTGCCTGGAAGATCCCATGGACAGAGGAGCCTGGTGGGCCGCAGTCCATGGGGTCGCTAAGAGTTGGACACAGCTGAGCGACTTCCCTTTCACTTTTCACTTTCATGCATTGGAGAAGGAAACGGCAACCCACTCCAGTGTTCTTGCCTGGAGAATCCCAGGGACGGGCGAGCCTGGTGGGCTTCCGTCTATGGGGTCGCACAGAGTCGGACAGGACTGAAGCGACTTAGCAGAGCAGATAATCCCAATAGTCAGAGATCACCGTGTTGTTTTATTTATTTTTTTGTTTTAAATTTTGGTGTATATTCTTTATTTTTTTTTCACTTTATTTTTTTAATACATAAATAATTTAATTAAAAAATATAAGACTTACAGCGAAGAAACAAATCTATAATGGCAAATATTAAGGCAACAAAATATGAATAAGAAAAGGTGATTTTTAAAGCCATATTTATTCTTTTAAACAACGGGTGTACTTCCCTGTCCACTGAGATGAGGAAGCCTGCTGCCGAGGAAGAGTGCACACGTGCCGCGGCCTCGGGCACACAGCGCCTGCTCGCCCTGCCTGCGCGCAGTGCACCATTCTACTCCCCCGCCCCCTCGCCACATTTTTCTTTTTTCTGAAGTGAACTGAAACTGGGGGAAATGTTACCTCAGCATCTCAGACTGATGTTTCATTTGTTATCATGAAAAAAAATTTTTTTTGGAGACTTAGGTCATCTGTCTATTTGTGAACTTTGCTTTCCAGTCTTTTACTCACTCTTTGTTTGAATTTCTTTTTTCCATTTTATTAATTTTTTAAAAACCTTTTTGTTTTGTACTGGCGTATACCTGGTTAAAAATACTGTGATAGTTTTCAGGTAGACAGGAAAGGGACTCAGCCATACATATACATGTGTCCATTCCCCTGCAGATTCCTCCCGTCCAGGCTGCCACACCGCACTGTGGTTTGTTTGGATCTGATTAATTAAATAATCAGTGTATGCATCGAGAACATTGTCTTTCATTGTTTATCTCCTGGCACCCTAGCCCTCCTAATGAACCCCTTCCAACTTAATTTTCTTTATCCTTTTCCTTGATCAGTCTTCTGTAGTTTCTCTTAATCATCTTCACGTTTTGTGTTTCATCCTTCTGGACCTGAGTGCCTGGAACAGAATCCACCCGTGAAGTAAGAGGCGGGGAGGGGATTACTCTTTTGATCCCACTTCCCCATTTTCACCTTTGGCCCCCGTCTTGTAGCTTTCGTCACACGTGTCTACATATTCCGTCTATACCTCTTCATGCGTCTTTATTGGTATATGTGCGTGTGCACATATGTATACATGCACACGCACCCCATGTACACATATACACCACGGCTCCTGGCAGTATGGTGTGTGTATGCATTTACATATATGCATATGTGTTTATGTGCACACAGCAATGGGCGGGGGCGTTGGCCGGCTCTGACAGTATGATTTGGGGTATGACTCACGTGTGTGTTTTCTCCTTCCTGCATCTCCTGTGAACATGATGGAACACGATGGAAGAACCCTCTGCTCCGACTGCTCGTGGCCCCTTACCTGCTTCCACCACTGCACTCTCACCCGCAGACACCTCTGAAGGAGGAAAAGGCTCCTCAGAGACCTCGCCTCCTGCGAGTCCAGGCAGTCTCACCACGAAAGCACCCCTGACCTCTTGGGAAAATGATGGTACTGCTGGGACAGGTTGGCAGAGATCTTAACTGACACGGGATTAGGAAAACTCGTCTCTCTCCTTCTCTTTTTAATTTTAAAGTTATCAGAACAGTTTGCCTTTAAATTCTGTGTTGAGTGTCTGTGTATGTGATTTCGCTGAAGTGTATAAAGTGTAGAGCATCTACGTTTTAGTGGAATGTTGGCGGGCTAAAGTCACGAAGCCTGTTGCTGGGGAGAAGGGGAGAGAGGGAAGCCCCCTAGGTAATATGGGGGTGTGCATGGGTGTGGGGGGTGGGTTCTGAGTGTCCTCTGGCTCACGTACCGCCTCATTTCCCTGGATCCTGCTCACCTAGACTTTCTGTAGCCCTCCGAGAGTCAGAACGTCCCCTTTCAGGTTGTCAGTCTTACCCTTCCTGGCTTTTACCCCAAAGTAGAGCTTTTCTTGGTTCAATCCCAGATTCTCAATATCAGAAAATCACTGGAGACAGATCTTTGATTCTTTTTTTTTAATCACACTGAAGGTTAATAATACAGCTTTGTTCTAGGATTTCTTCCAGGGATTTTTTTAAAAAAATTATTTAATTAGGGGCGTGAGTCCTAACAGTAGAATTTAAGATAACAGGGCCATGTTGGTAGCAAAGCAACAGAGCACGTGGGAGGTGTTTTTGCTGAGGAGAATCTCTAGGTTCCTAGGATCCAGGGACACCAATGAGCTGCTGGTTCTCTGTTTAACGTTAGGTTTGCAAGTGTATCTGCCACGTAAACCAACCATCCTGAGGACTGTTCCTCCTTTTTGCCTTAATAATGTGCTAGGTGCCACTTTCTGAGGCCAACTGCTTAATAGACCTGCTTTGATTCAAGAGAAGAAGAAATTTACTTGTTCAGTTAGGTCATCAGTCTCAGCTTGAAACAGAAGCATGGGTAGTGCCATCACAGACCCATGGTCCACGGCACACCAGAGTTTTTAGTACCATCCCAGTGAAGTTTATTGGTTGTAGTAAGCAGTTACATGAATTGCAGTAATTTATATTTAATCTTTATCCCACTTTGCCCTGCAACCACAGGGCAGGCATGGTGGCTGAGACCTACCTAAACATGGCAAGCGTTCAAATTCCCTTTAACAAAAGGAATGTAAAGATGGGGGAGCTGATGTCTAGTTTCATGCTAAACTTTTTTAGTGACTGAGTAACAGCACAGTGCACAAAGTTTTCTGTTTCAGAGATTCCCTACTTTATCTCTCTCACACACAACATTACTACTTTTCCGTTTCCACAATTTCCCCCCAAAACCATTAACGCCAGAGATTTATGTATGAAGCAAAGCTTGAGGTTTAAAAGGAAATGGATTGGACATAGGATGAATTCTTTAAAAATACTAACTTGCTCTGGTACAATAATACTAATGGTGAAATTAGCATGGAAATCTTCATATGCTTTCAAACAAAACACATTTTCTTTTCTGAAAATCTTGTCAATAATCAATTTATTATTTTGAAGTATTAAAACCGTTCCTTTGGGATAAAAATTATGACAGGCAATCCACAAGCTTTAAACAGGCACCCCATTTCACTGACTCCAGCTGCCGTGGAAACTTTTCCAGGCAAGAATACTGGAATGGTTGCCATTTCCTTCTCCAGGGGATCTTCCTGACCCAGGGATTGAACCTGTGTATCTTGCATCTCCTGCCTTGGGAGGATTCTCCACCACTGAGCCACCTATTGTCGTCCAGTTGCTAAGCTGTGTTTGACTCTTTGTGACCCCATGGAGCCACCTGGCAAGCCCTAAAAAGATCTGGAGATTTAGGAAATCCACAGATTCAAAAATTGTGGATGGAAGGACTTTTCCCAAGATGCTTCCCATCCATGAATGAGGGCAGGGATGATTGTCACACAGACTTGTCTGCTTTGTCCCATCAGGGACTTCTGTCCCGGTGACTACGTCCACTAGTGAAAAATCTATTAGGATCAATTAACCTCATTAAAATTGTGATTGCCACTCCTATGCCATCTCTGAGATCACTCCACCAGGAAGAGTAGGTTCCCCTGAAGAGGGAAGGTCATGGATGTCTGGACTGGGAAGAGTGAGGGCTCTCAGGACGCCCTGAGGACTAGGGACCCTCGGGAGGGACAGAGTTGGAATGAGCTAGTGAGTGGAGGAGGAGAAAAAGGTGCGCAGGAAGCCTCAAGTCAAGCCCGACTGATGTCAGGAGGGCCAGTCGTGTGCCTGCCGGTTTTTTGAAGGCTTAAAAAAAACCAAACAAACTTGGTTAAAAAACAAAAAAACAACAACAAACTCTTCTTCTTGTTCTGTGGGAAGCTTCTTCTGAGGATCTGGAACTGAAGAACGGATGTTTACGTTCTCCATTCTGGAGCAGCTTTAGTTAAATTTGGGGGTTCAGGGGCTCTGGAGCCTGAGCTGGGAACTCAGACCCAGAATCTGGGAAAGATGCACATTCAGTTCTGGCAGGCATGGATGAGCGCGATGGGAGGGAGCCTGTGTGCTCACGTCAGCGCCATCGGCGGAGGTGCACGTGTGTGTCACACACTGACACACCCAGCATCTAACTGCAGAAGCGCAGCCAACCTCATACCCTTGAGCCAGTGACCCTAGTGGTCAGTGCAGCGAAGCCGCCACCCAAGCTCAACCAGGAGCTGGCCCGTATTTTGTTTCTGCCGGGACAACGAAGCATCCGGTTAGCATCGAGTGAATACTCGTTGCTCCCCTGTGCTGTGATTCTGGGTGAAGTGTGTGTGTGTGTGTGTGTGAGTAAGTGTGTCTGGGGGTGGGGGATGTGTGACACGCGGTGGGTGCCCTGAACCTTGACAATGAGGCGTCTTAAGGAAGTTCACGGTGGGCTTTCATCGGCGGCCATCCTTGATTCTACACCCATGAGCTCCGTCCGTGAGCTCCTCCGTGATTGGAAACCCAGTGGGCGGCTGTCAGTGTAGCATGACGTTCCTGGTCTCGAAACCAGTCCACTTTCCCCTGGCAAAGGGCAGCCGCCATCCTGAAGGGAACATCGGTACCCTCAGCTGGAAGGAAAAAGTACCCAGTTCCGCAAAGGTGCAGGCGAGACCCCCCGCTGCTCGTTTTCAGAAAACCAGGAGGGAGCACCCGCACCGCGAGCTTCCTCTGCCCGGAGGCTCCGGCAGGGCTGGGGGCAGGTCCTCCGTGGGGACCTCACCGCAGCCTTCCACCTTCAGAGCTCACTTCCACCTCTGCGGCCTCTGCCCCGCCAGCAGCACCCACTCTGTGCATTTTCAGCGTCACCCACGGTACTGCCTACCCCCGCCAGGAAGCGAGGCCTCCCTGGGTGGAAGGGCAGATCCAGACTTTCTCTCCAGGTCCCAGGTGCCTCATTTATTCCTGCTGCTGAGTCTTTGCTGCTGTACGCGGGCTTTGTCCAGCTGTGGAGAGCCCAGGGCTCCTTTCTAGATGGGGACTTCTCCTCGCGGTGGCTTCTCTTGTTGCAGAGCAAAAGCTCTAGGGCGCGGGGGCGTCCATAGTTGCAACTCTGGGCGCTAGAGCGCAGGCTCGGTAGTTGCGGTGCGTGGGCTTGGTTGCTCCTTGGCGTGTGGGGGGTTCGTAGAGCAGGGATGGAACCCTGTGTCCCCTGCAGTGGAAGGAGGATTCGTTTCCCCCGAACCACCAGGGTAGCTCCCCCCCACCACCCCCTGTGCTTTTACAATGTGAGTTGTGACGCCCTTCAAGTCATCTCTCCCTTGTGCCGCGCTGGTTTTCATCCGGGTTTGCAGACGGGTAGGTTGTGATGCTGCAGGAGTGCTTGAGTGTTTGCTGCCCGGCCTTAGCTTGATCAGTAGGCGATGCCTCCACGGGCCGCGTGGCCCTGCGCTTGCCGGGCGGGAATGCTGATGGCCTTTGTGATTGCAGGTGCCCCAGGAAAAGGGACCACGGCCGCCTTGCCTGCAGACCCCGCTGCCCCACCAGCCACCTCCCGCAGCCCTGCGCTCAGCAGCGCTGCTGCCTCACCTCCACTCACCTCCAACTCGACCACCCAGGATAACGCCTCACTTCCACTCACCTCCACCCCGACCACCCAAGATAAAGCCTCACCTCCACTCACCTCCAACCCGACCACCCAGGATAACACCTCAGGTTTGACTGTGTAGCCTTTAGGCATTTTAGATGCTGGATCATGAAATGGAAACTTGAGACCTTTAGGCAGCTGTTTTATTTCACACCCAACAGGGCTCAGTGGGTTTCCTGTTTTACAAATTTTCACACATTGGTACTAAATTAGGCAACAAAACCTTACCAGTAAGCTTCCTCTGGGCATGTTTTATTTTGTTATTTATTTTATAAAAGTTCATGGCAAAGAAGAAAGGTAACAAGCTTTCAGTCCCATAGCCCTGAGATCAAATCCAGCCTCTTCAACTTTTGGGCTGACTTCAGGAAAGTTGCTCCTACTTTCTCTGTGTCTGTTTTCCACTTCGTGTAAAAAGGGGTGTAATAATACTCATTTCATAGGACCGATGTGAGGGTGAGATATGTAAAAAGCCTGGTATGAGATGAATAACACAAAAAGGTAACCGGGATCCTTCTTAGTGAAATAATTAGAATAAGGAGAGTTGTAACAGAATGCGAAGCAATTGGAGGGAGACTGTACACGTCAGAATTACACCAAGGAAGGGTTTCTTCTCAGCATATACAGTATCTGGTTCCAATGGTATGAACTCTTAGTCATCTTAAAGGGCCACCCGTAGATAAATCTTCAACTCGCTTTCTTGTTTTAGCAACAAGCCAGCGTCCATTCAAATGAGGAGGAAGCCTCTAGCAAAGATTCCTTTAAGAAGTGATCTTTGCCGAGGTGTCTTCCCTCGGCCTTCGATAGAACAAGCTCATTAACTGTGACCCTTTGTTCATTTCCTTGCAGATGAGCAGACCACGGCCCCCGCACTGACCACTGCATCCAACGTTAGCTCTGCAACTGCTCCCTCAACCATAGGTGACAACCTGACCCCCAGTCATGCAGTCACCCCACCACCACGCACTCGGACACGCTCCCTGAAGGCACCGCATTGGCCCCATCTGCCCCAGGCTCTTTCTTCAAGATGTTCACTTGAGTGTCCTAATCCTGGGGCCGTGGAGGGGCAGTTAGTCCAAAGCACTGCTGATCCGTGTCTGCAGATGCAATAATAACCTATTGCATCTCGGTCGTAGCATTCCCCTCGGGTGTGAACTTGATGAAAATGCATAGAGATGACCGGCTAGCTATACCAGGACTTTTAAGAGTGGATTTCGGTCTTGGTATGAAACAGAACAGTTCTCTCAGTGGAAGGCTCCGTATCAAGAAGTCAGTGGCAGGGGAGCCTCAGCATTCTGGGGCCGGGGATATGGAGACAGAGATGAGGGGTCTCCATCCAGGAGTGAGCGCCCAGGAGTTGGTGGAGTCTGCGATGGGTCAGCCAATCAGAGCCTGCCGGGGCGCTGTTCCTGCTTCAGTCTCTCTATCTCGAAGACCAGACTAGCAGGGATCTCGTAGCTTCCACAAGCCACATTTCCATCCTGTTCGTCAGTTAAATATATATACTCACACAAGACTTGTCTCAATGGATGGACAGATTTTTTTACCCTGAGTCTAGTATATGGGCAAAGAGATCACAAAAGTGACACCAGAGCATGGGCAGCCCTTACCTATTTTCCGATATTCTTTGCAAATGAAGTCGCTCAGTCGTGTCCAACACTTTGCGACCCCATGGACTGTAGCCCACCAGGCTCCTCCATCCATGGAATTTTCCAGGCCAGAGTACTGGAGTGGGTTGCCATTTCCTTCTCCTGGGGATCTTCCTGAGCCAGGGATCGAACCTGGGTCTCCCACATTGCAGGCAGATGCTTTACTGTCTGAACCACCAGGGAACACATTCTTTGCAAACAGAGATGGAAACTGAACTCTCTAGGGGTTATAATTATATAAACCTCTTTTGAGATTAATCAAGGGGATAAAGACTTTAAAAATGCTCCTGGCTGCTTGAATAGTCAGCCACCTCACCATTCCATAATCAGATGTGTGTCAAAAAGTCTTAATATTGTATTATTATGATTGGGCTTATTAGGTAAATTCATGAAAGTGTTTTATGGGGCTAGCTCCTTGGTTTACAACCTTTGAGGTTTTGAGATCCAAACATGGGACAATGCACTGCAAACTCTGGCTTTTCTGTTAAATCTAATTTGGTAGATTCTACAGTTTGTGAAGATGAAACATTGTAAACCACCCTTCCTCAAAATGACTAAGGTCAGAGATATCCTAAAAGTTGATTTTAATCATCTGCATTCTCTTTTTTTCTTTCAGCTCCTACTAACGTGTCTAAGCCATCATGTGGTAAGTTTGTCTACCTAGAGGTAACATATATCACTTTAATGACTTCATTCTTTTCTTTTTATTTTTTTTATTTTAATTTTTTTTTAATGATTTCATTCTTTATTTCAAGTTTCCAAGACCTCTGCTCCCCCACCCCAGCAAAATAAACTCAGCGGCTCTAATTTCTGACCAATGATTAGCTCCAGCCCTTAAGAGCCAGAGTCCTTCAGGGTGAGAAGTTTGATGTCATGTTCAGACCTGGATTTGAGGACCAGGATCAATCATTACTGGCTAAACAGCTCTGGTGGAGCCACTCACCCTTATTTTGGGTGTTTACAGTGGGGTGACAGCAAGCTTGTTTTGGGATTGGGGGAGGATTCCGTGTAATGATAAATGTGGAATGTGAAGCGCACCTTCAAAGCTGATGAAGAAGAAAAAGTCTCTGTCTCTCTGTCTCGCTAGGGTTCTCCTCAGAGCAGATGCTTGAAAACAGTTTGTATCTGTCCTTCTGTCTTCTTCCTCTTCTCAGTGAAAGCAGAGTCCTTCTTCACGACCAGGGCTCATGCACTCCGTGTGTTTCTAGATCTCACCACTGGAGTCCTACTTTCAGTAGCTCTTCATACTCAGGGCAAACACCAGCCTTCATGTGTTTGCTAATTGATATGATCCTTCATGATCAGATTCCTCTTGCATTATTGCTTTTTTATTCTTTTCCCTTAAGTAACACGGAAATACTCATTGTTGTATTTCTTAACCTTTTATTTTGTTTTAGAGTCCAGCTGATTGTGATAGTTTCAGGTGGACAGCAAAGGGATCCAGCCATCCGTATACATGTATCCATTCTCCCCCAAACTCTCCCCCATCCGGGCTGCCAGATAACACTGAGCAGCGTTCCCTGCGCTGTACAGGAGGCCCTGGCTGGTTTTCCGTTTTGAATATAGCGGTGTGTCCTTGTCCATCCCCAACTCCCTAACTGTCCCTTGCCCCCATCCTTTCCCCTATAAGTTTGTTCTCTAGAGATTAAGCTAGAGATTATTTTACGGAGTTAAGTAAGTTAGACAGAGAAAGGGAGGTACCATATGGCATCCCTTATATTTGAAATCTGAAAAGAAGTGATACAAATGAATTTACTTACAAAATAGAAACAGACTGACAGAGAGCTGCTTCGGGGTTTCTGAGCACAAGTTTCTTCCTGCCTCTGTGCTCACCCAGGGTCTTTCCCTATGCTTGGAATTCCATGCCATCCTCCCCTGCCTCCCCCTCCCCCATCACTTTTTCTGTGTCTTGCTCCTATGTTAAACTGCAAACTGAGTCGCGTGCCCTGGAGAGCGTCTCCGGGTCCTCGAGCCCCGCAGGCTCCTCTGCTTCTTTTTCCCATGTTGTCTTCTGCATCATCTTGTTTTGGCGTTTTTCCTGTCCTCTCCAGCCCATTCCTGTGCCCATCTCCACGTTAGAGACCCGGCAGTGGGACATTTGTACTCCTCTTGCTTGCTTGGGACAGTGTTTTAAAACAAGTGCGTCATAATTTTTGTTGCAGTAAACAATGAGTGAATACATCAGTGTGTACTGAGAAGGTGTTTTTGTGAGTCAGTGATGTTATGCTCCGAGCCCAAGTCTCCGAACAGACTGAGAGAACAAGTCCACCACGGCAATGCAGAAAGGGAGTTTATTGGTAACTCGAGTTAGGGCACTCTTCCGCCTCCAATGCAGTGGAGTGAGGCAAGAGGGCCCCCAGTCCAGAATTACAGGAGTATTTATAGGTTTAGAACAAAGACAAGGAGTTGGAAAGGGCTTATTGGTTACAGGAGGTTCTTGCATCTTCTAATTGGCTAAAATTTCATACGCCCAGGCTTTCTTGGAGGAGGTCCATTAAGTTTTGATAGGCTCAGACCAGGCTACAGGGACCATGCTGATTGGTCAAGTCCTGGCCCCTGTGGAAGATGCCCTCTGGGGCAATTACTCAGCTTTTTAAAGAATGGAACTTAGGCCTTAAAGCCTGTCATGGCGTATGTTAGGTTCCAACAAGTGGAATCTATTCAAATAAAGGGGAGTGAGAGATGGCACTGGAGGAAGCTTGAGGAGGAGCTGTTGTCCATGACTTTACCTAAGCAGAGGCAGAGTGGGGCCTCTGCTCCCTGAGTGGTGTTCTCCATGTCAGGAGAAAGAGAGAATCACGCTCTGCAGTTCAGAAAGCAAGGGACATGAGAGAGCTGGAATGAGAAATTTGTCTGGTGTGCCTCTCTCTTTTGCGTAATTCAGCCGCGTTTGAGACCCTACTAATGACTGGTTTTGCACAAGGATCTGAATTTATGGTGATGATCGAAATAGAGTTTGCTCTTATGGAATTTACAGTCCAGTTGGGAAGACACATGAGTCCAGGAATCATCCAAATACAGACTCATGAGCTGGGGTGTTTGATGGGACAGCAATGTAAAGACAATCATGAAGGAATAACATGGAGGCGCTGATGTGTTCCTTCTCCACTTTATGTTCCTGGAGCTATTTTTGTTGATGTTTGGATATTTTTAAAAATATATGTTAAGGGGTTTGTAGTTAGTGTAGGTTTGTTTGTTCTGAAAAATCAAAGATAATCCTGGCTGTCTTATTTTCTTTCAGCGGACAAATACAGAGGTGTGTCTGTGAGCTACAATTTGAATGAGGACAATCACACATTTACTGCAACACTCGATGTTAAAGGAGAGGAATGTGAACCCCCTGGATGTGAAAAGCAGCACCGTGACCTGTTTGCATGTCGAACTAAGGTTATCAATATGTCACACCCTTCATGTGAGCCTCCATTTGAATATCGCTTAGAGGTCCGACCAGGTAAATGCCAGTTGCTTTCTCTTTGTGTTTACAACAGCGTGTGGATTGTCCGGAGGCGGGGGGAGGGGACGCTGGCGGCGGGG
>SJYA01005629.1:0-24187 GCA_006410615.1 Neotragus moschatus | reverse complement strand
TGTTGTGTGTATTAGGAGTTAGTTCTTTTATGTTGCTGAGTGTTATTCCATTGTGTGACTGTACCACGATTTTTCAATCCATTCTCCAATTAAGAGACATTTGGATTATTTCCAGCTTTAATTTTTTTTTTTTAATAAAGCTGCTTTAAATTTCCTGTAAAAGTTTGTGGATAGACAAGTATTTTCATTTTTCTTGGTTAAATACCTAGGAGTAACATTGCTGGGTTAAAATGAAGTAGAGTATATATTTTTTTCAATTTTATTGAAGTATATTTGATTTACAAGGCTTTGTTAATTTCAGATGTGCAGCAAAGTTAATACATCTATCCATTTTTTCAGATTATTTTCTCCTATAGTTTATCACAGAATATTAAGAAATTAGAGTTTTCTTTTTTAACAAAATAAAACTGCAGAACAGTTTTTAAAAATTGTTGTACCATTTCACACTTGTACCAGCAGCCAAGATAGTTCATATTTACCCTTGTGAACATTTAAATTTACATTTTAATAAGTAGTAGCTTATTAAGAGCTTTTAGCTCTTTTTCATGTNGAAATTAGAGTTTTCTTTTTTAACAAAATAAAACTGCAGAACAGTTTTTAAAAATTGTTGTACCATTTCACACTTGTACCAGCAGCCAAGATAGTTCATATTTACCCTTGTGAACATTTAAATTTACATTTTAATAAGTAGTAGCTTATTAAGAGCTTTTAGCTCTTTTTCATGTGCTTTTATGCCATTTTTAGAGCCACTTCTGTGAAGTCTCTAAGTATTTCTTCCCTTTTAAAAATTGGATTGTTTTATTATTGCTTTGCAAGGGGCTTTTAAAATATTCTAAATACAAGTCATACATATATATGAAAGAAAGAAAGTCACTCAGTCGTGTCTGACTCTTTGCGACCCCATGGACTGTAGCCTACCAGGCTCTTCTATCCATGGGATTTTCCAGGCAAGAATACTGGACTGGGTTGCTATTTCCTTCTCCAGGGGATCTTCCTGACCTAGGGATTGAATGCTTTACCGTCTGAGCCACCAGGAAGAGTGTATGTGTACACACACACACACACACACATTGATGAGCTTCCCTGGTGGCTCAGATGGTAAAGAATCTGCCTGCAGTGCAGAAGACCAAGGTCTGATCCCCAGGTGGGGAAGATCCCCTGGAGAAAGGAATGGATATCCACTTTAGTATTTTGCCTGGAGAACTCCATGGACAGAGTAGCTTGGAAGGCTATGGTCCATGGGTTCCCAAGAGTCGGATATGACTGAGCGACTAACATTTTCACTTTGGCATTTTCTTGATGGTTCAGATAGTAAAGAATCTGCCTGCAATGAAGGAGACCTGGGTATATTTTTTCATATATATGATATATATAGATGCATATTATTTTGTCTCAGTCTGTGGCTTGCCTTTGTATTTTACTAATGGCATCTTTTGCTAAGTAGCTTTTAATGTAGTCTAGTTTATCACATTTTTCTTTCATAGTTATTATTTTGTGAGTATTCTGTAAGAGATCCTTGTTCACTCCTCTAGGTCATAAAGATATTCTTCTAAATTATCTTCTGTGAACATTATAGTCGTAGCTTTTATGTAGGTCTTTGGTACAACAAAATAATGTTTTGATATTATTTTGTACATATAGGGGTTGGAGTCCAGTTTTATTCCGTATGGATACCCAACTGTCTGGCACCATCTGTTGAAAGGACTTTTCTTTTGCCTTTGAATTACTTTGGTACCTTTGTAGAAAAGAAAATTATAGTAAGTTTGGAAATCAAAGATTGAGTTCCCGAATTTCATTCCTTCTCAAGATTGTTTGTCTAATCTAGATCCTTTCCTAGATTCGCCTAATCCAGAAACTTTAAATATCTAAATACACTTTAAAATCAACGTGTCAATTTCAACAACAACAACAAAAAAGCTTGCTGTTTCGCTGGCATTTCATTGTGCTACTAGTTAATGTAGGAAAGAACTGGTATCGGCTTTTAGTGACTGTTATTGAATTAGTAGCAGTGGGTATGGATTGACTTCATGAGGTAGAATCATTGGGATTTTGTGACCAGTTGGATAGGATGTTGAGAAAGAAAATAGAGTTATAAACTGCAGTGTTGTTTTGGCTCTGATGTAATGTTCCTGTTTCAACAGGAGAAACATTTGAGAGGAATCATAGGTCCATCGGGGGATCTGTGTCCTGCTCTAGGGAAAATATTCTTCTGCAACCAATCTTCCCCTTGCTTTTGTTCTTTAATCCTTTACTCCTTGGGGACTTTTCGCTTGATTACTTCCTACATATGTTTTCTTTAAAATGTGGAGCATTTTCCTTCCAAGGTGGCATCTGTTTTCATCAAAACATATGCAATGACAGACTGAATTTATCTTCTTTACATTTCCTGGGCTTGTTAATTACCATCTGAGGCAAAATTGTGTCTAAGATCAAAAGTTCACAGACCACTTTCTCTTTAGGCATGCAGGCCTGTCTCTTGATGCCTTTTATGACTAGGCACAAAAAGTCTTTGCAGAGAATTAGAGAGTGAGCAGCTGTGTTCCCCTCCAGCGAGTGAGAGGCACAGTTTTGCATGGGAGCAAAGCAGTTCTCAGATTGAGGGGAAGAAAAGAGCATAAGAAACAGAATCTATGCCAAGCAGACCACCACCTTTGACTTCATTTCCAATGAATGAGAATAAGCTTAAAAATCCAGTAAGTGAATGTTCTGTCTGGAAACCATTGATGTTTTAAATTTCACTGACTGTTTTATTTAAAGTGTAGGTAATATTTTGCTATCTGACTTCCTGTAGATTTCTCTGCATCCACATGTTTGAAAATAGCCACTCTTTGCTGATTAATGCAAACATAATGAATGTTGTTATTCAAAACGTAAAATAAGACAGTTACCCATGTATCATTAATAGGGCCTGCTCCTTCCTTCCAAATAAAGTGCAACCATGAGTGTGCTTATTTTTTCCCAAATACTAGAAAGGACCTTGTGGAGTATAAATTGTGTTTTACTATGAGAAAGCCTTTTCTATTTTTCCCTGAGAGGCTGTTTCAGAGATACAGTAATAGGAATATGTAGCATAGCTATTTCTATGTTATCATTTTTCCTTTTGCTTTCTATATGGTCAAGAAAAAGTGATGCATTTTCTTTGATCATTAAATCCTACAGCTAAAAAGCTTATAGTTATTTCCCAGATTCTCTTTGCTGAATGTTTTTTGTTATTCAATAAGGACATATTTTTTTCCCCTAAAATGTGCATAGATTCCATCTTGCACCCATTTGCATCACTGGCTATCCCGCATCCAGCAGTCCTCTCATTTTGGGGTTTATTAACTATTGGTTATAAGTAAAAAACAAATGCCATCTGAAGTAAACAAAATACTGTTTACCTACTTTCACGACTTGCAAGCAGTGATAAACTCGATTGAAAACAAATGACAAAAATGCATTCCAAAGATGGGGGAAAAGTTAATTATCTTCCATTTTTGTCTGCTTATTATATTCAAGATTGAGTTGACTGGTCTGCGTTTGTGTCTCCAAAGGAGATGGTGTGATTTTTGTGAGCAAAGTGCATTTTCAGCATGCATTCTCCCCTGGATGCCCACGTGTAATTTCTTGTGGTGATAATAGAGCTCAGCTATGCACATCAAGGGGAAATGAGATTCTTTGGGGATTCACACAGGGCAACTCAAACAGTATCCTTAATGCCTGTTGGCAAATCTATCTATTTGTAGAGATGTGGTCATTAGTCTACAGTGGAGATTGCTGGAGTGTGTTTATACCTCTTCCCCAACCTCAAGTCCAGCCATGAAGAGCATCCGAGTTGAACCTCCAGGGCCCATTTGTTGGAAAAGAGGAGACTGAATGAAATCTCCATAGCTAGCAACATAAAGAAAAGCTCAGGCTCCATTTTCAGAAATGGAATTGTATTCACAAGGAAGGAGAGAAACGAGACAACTGCTTCTGCTGATAGAATTCTAAGATCAGTAAAGAACTTCTTGAGGATTACAGAAAAACTACCAAATTTCAGAGTTGAAAATATTGTTAACAAAGAAGAGTTGCTTTTTTATATTTTTAAATATAAAGAGTAATCCCACCCAGCGATGCTTATTTCTTATTCTTGGAACTTTAAGGGAAGATGAATAAGATATAATTTTGGAATCCTTTTCATAGAATGCTAGTTAAAGGGACAGGCTTCCCAGGTGGCATCAGTGGTAAAGAATCCACCTGCCAATGAAAGAGAAGCAAGAGGCATGAGTTCGATCCCTGGATCCGGAAGATCCTCTGAAGGAGGAAATGGCAACCCACTCCAGTATTTTTGCTGGGAGAATCCCACGGACAGAGAAACTGGTAAGCTGCAGTCCATGGGATTGCAAAAGATTCAGACACAACTGAGTTAGGAAAAGAATCAGACACAAATGAGTCTGAGCCACAAAAGGGACAGCTTGTCGACATACGGAATGCCTGCATGTTGAATCCATGGGTGTATAGAAATGAAGAAGGTTGAGAATTATGCAGAGTATGAAAATATTAAAGTTAATACATTCAATAAAGTGAATATTACCAAGTCAGTAAAAATAAGTTACCTTTATATGTCAAAAATATTAGATTTCACAATCATTTTTCTAATGACTAAACAGTATATAATCCAGGGTCGCAATGTAGAAATTATTAAATTTTCAAAATGGGATAAGCATTTAAAAGATGATTTATGAAGGGAAATATGTTTTTTAAACTTTTATACTGAAGTATATTTGATTAACAGTTATGTTAGTTTCCGATATACAGCAAAGAGATTCGGTTTTATATATCTACCCATATCTATTACTTTTTCAAATTCTTTCCCCATTTCAGCTGTCACAGAATTTTGAGCAGAGTTTCCTGTGCTATGTAGTAGGTCTTCGTTGATTATCCATTTAAAATATACTAGAGTGTACATGTCAATCGCAAATAACCAAAGTGCATGTATTAGGGAACTACCGAGACAGCAGTGGCGGTCAACTCCAGTGAAGGAGCTCAGGCACTTAGAACCACATGGAGGGTTTTCACTGTCCCTGAATCCTCCCCAAACTTTGCCCTCAAGAATGTCGTGAGTAAACTGAAAATATCCTGCAGGTGGTTCTGATGAGCGTTATGGTTCAGAATTACTAGTCTCAGAGCTTGTACAAAAGTTCCGCTGTTAGTGCTTCTCCAGTGTTGGTCAATTCTGTGTGATCTGCTGCTACCTTCAGCTTTACCATGTGTCAGAAAAGGATAAGAATATGTCACAGCAGTGTCATAAAGATTAACTCTTTGACCTTCCTGGAGAAAACACTAGGTATTAAGACAAAGGAATTCAGCAAAGCCAAAAATATCATATCATTTCAGATTTGCTTAATAAGAAAGTGAGTCAGTACTCTCACAGAAAATTAATGCAAGTTCTAAGCTCCAAGCAAATGAGACTCTACAATAGCTGGGCCTACATGGAGAATAATTTTAACTAAAAGCTAGGCATCTTCAATGACTAACCTTGTTGCAGCCAACTTTGTCAGCCCTCTGACTACATTTATTAATATTTCTCCTGTGCGTGTGTTCAGGGACATATGTTTAGTTTCACCTTGAAAAGTTTAACAAGAATATATTGGTAGATTTTTCTCCCTATTTATCTGTTTTCAATAATGTCCAAATATGTAAATATCATATACACATATAAATAATATATATGCTTCTGAAATCAGACATAAGAAGGCATTGAAGATATCAAAGAATAAAAATGAGTTCTAGAATTTTTTAAGCTAGGTAATCATTTGCTTTTAGGTTATGATAATCCATGTTTTCCTGACTACAAAAATTATAGTTGACAACTGGAGAAAAGTTAACTAGAAGTTAAAAAACTTAATCTTTCTCAACTCAAACTCTTGAGAACAGAAGCCATCTTTTCCTTGGGATACCTTGTATAAAGTCTATTTTTAAATAAAATAATATTCATGAATGTATGTATGTATGTGTGCTATACTTTGTGCTGGGTTATAGGTTTGTTTTTTTTTTCTTGGTAATTATATTACAGAGGGAGAGAGGATATGAGGGAGGAACATATGAAAAGTTAAACTTAAAAATAAATTTTAAAGTATCTTTTTCTTTTAATACATAGCAGACCAGACTGGATAAGTGCAGATTTGAGGGGAATTGTTTTGTGTGTAAGGAGCTTCCCAGGTGGCTCAGTGATGAAGAATCTGGCTGCCAATGCAGGAGACATGGGTTTGATCCCTGAGTCAGGAAGATTCCTTGGAATAGTAAATGGCAACCCATTCCAGTATTCTTGCCTGGAAAATTCCATAGATAGAGAAGTCTGGTGGGCTATAGTCCATCATGCCTATATTTTTATATAGTGAGGCCATTTACTTCCATATGTTTCACCAGACTTTCTCTAAGGAGTGACCTGACTCATTGGGAGCAGAAATAAGTCTTTTAGCTTTGTCTTACTTAGTATTCAGACCTCCTTCCAGACGTCCTTTCATAGTCAGCTTGGCACAGCAAAAAGCAGTCCCAGTCCCAAATCTTAACCGTGTCACTCATCAAGAGATGATCTTAGGCAAATCAAAGCAAGAGAGTTCCAGAAAAACATCTATTTCTTCTTTCTTGACTATGCCAAAGCCTTTGACTGTGTGGATCACAATAAACTGTGGAAAATTCTGAGACAGATGGGCATACCAGACCACCTGACCTGCCTCTTGAGAAATCTGTATGCAGGTCAGGAAGCAACAGTTAGAACTGGACATGGAACAACAGACTGGTTCCAAATAGGAAAAGGAGTACGTCAAGGCTGTATATTGTCACCCTGCTTATTGAACTTATATGCACAGTACATCATGAGAAATGCTGGGCTGGAAGAAGCACAAGCTGTATTCAAGATTGCTGGGAGAAATATCAATAACCTCAGATATGCAGATGATACCACCCTTATGGCAGAAAGTGAAGAACTAAAGAGCCTCTTGATGAAAGTGAAAGAGAAGAGTGAAAAAATTGGATTAAAGCTCAACATTCAGAAAACGAAGATCATGGCATCTGGTCCCATCACTTCGTGGGAAATAGATGGGGAAACAGTGGAAACAGTGTCAGACTTTATTTTTCTGGGCTCCAAAATCACTACAGATGGTGACTGCAGCCATGAAATCAAAAGACGCGTACTCCTTGGAAGAAAATGACCAACCTAGATAGCATATTGAAAAAGCAGAGACATTACTTTGCCGACTAAGGTCCGTCTAGTCAAGGCTATGGTTTTTCCAGTAGTCATGTATGGATGTGAGCATTGGACTGTGAAGAAGGCTGAGCGCCAAAGAATTGATGCTTTTGAGTTGTGGTATTGGAGAAGACTCTTGAGAGTCCCTTGGACTGCAAGGAGATCCAATCAGTCCATTCTGAAGGAGATCGGCCCTGGGATTTCTTTGGAAGGAATGATGCTAAAGCTGAAGCTCCAGTACTTTGGCCACCTCATGCGAAGAGTTGACTCACTGGAAAAGACTCTGATGCTGAGAGGGCTTGGGGGCAGGAGGAGAAGGGGACGACAGACGATGAAATGGCTGGCATCACTGACTCGATGGATGTGAGTCTGAGTGAACTCCGGAAGTTGGTGATGGACAGGCAGGCCTGGCGTGCTGCGATTCATGGAGTCGCAAAGAGTCGGACATGACTGAGCGACTGAACTGAGTTCATCTCAACAGCAGTTTGCCTAACAGAAAAATGGAAATATGTGTGTTTATGTTCGGTGAAGGTTGGATGGCCAGGATGAAGTAAGGGGGCGTTGGACTCTGCTTAGAGGGGTTAAATGGAAGCTGCCTTTCATTTCCTTATAGCTCTAAGAGTCTAGGATTCCTACCTAGAAGCAAAAATGATTTTTTGTCTAACTTTTTCATTATGATTTCTATAAACTCCATCTTAGCATGTTTTATTCATATATTCTAATTTCCTTGTGTCCTGGTATTAAAATGTAGACATTAGCAGTTGCTATTTCATTTCCCTAACAACTTGGTAATGATATATCAGCATACTAGAGATCCAAATTAGTTTGTTTCTTATACGTCTGAATCAGTTCCTAAATCTAAAATTTATTTACAAATATTGTCTATCTGCATATAGACCAAATCTGCCCTATCCTCTTAAACAGAAATCTTTCCCAATGGTAATTGTCAGTAAATACAGTGAAGGACAAAATTGTGTCTTAAAGTCATAGCAGTTCACTTGATTTTGGTGATTTTACATCATCTTCATATTCTTCTACAACAGACTTTTGTATTTGAATAATAATATGCAGATGCAGTACTGAATAGAAAATTGTCTATTTTTAAAGGAAATATTAGCAGCAAAGCATATCTATAGCTGTGGCCTTTCCTAATGAGTGTTGCTGGGAAACTTTTCAAAACCCTGCAGGGAAATGCATGTTTTTGTAACACAAAAATCTCAAGCTGTTAGAACAGATAGAGTTTCAGAAATGCCATAAGTTCAGCTTGCAGTAGATTTTTTGGTTTTATTCAGTTCATTTCAGTTCAGTCGCTCAGTCCTATCCAACTCTTTGTGACCTCATAGACTGCAGCACACCAGGCTTCCCTGTCCTTCACCAACACCCAGATACTACTCAAACTCATGTCCATAGAGTTGGTGATGCCATCTAACTATCTCATTCTCTGTCGTCCCCTTCTCCTCCTACATTCAGTCTTTCCCAGCATCAGGGTCTTCTCCAATGAGTCAGTTCTTCCCATCAGGTGGCCAAAGTAATTGGAGTTTGAGCTTCAGCATGAATCCTTCCAAACGATATTCTGGACTGATTTCCTTTAGTATGGACTGGTTGGATCTCCTTGCAGTCCAAGGGACTCTCAAGAGTCTTCTCCAACACCACAGTTCAAGAGCATCAGTTCTTCGGTGCTCAGCTTTCTTTATGGTCCAACTCTCACATCCATACATGCTGCTGTTGCTGCTGCTGCTGCTGCTGCTAAGTCGCTTCAGTCGTGTCCGACTCTGTTCGACCCCATAGACCGCAGCCCACCAGGCTCTCCCGTCCCTGGGATTCTACAGGCGAGAACACTGGAGTGGGGTGCCATTGCCTTCTCCAAACATGACTACTGGAAAAGCCAAAGCTTTGACTAGACGGACCCTTGTTGGCAAAGTAATGTCTCTGCTTTTTAATATGCTGTCTAGTTTGGTCAAAACTTTACTTCCAAGGAGCAAGTGTCTTTTAATTTCATGGCTGCAATCACCATCTGTGGTGATTTTGGATCCCCCCAAAATAAAGTCTCTGACCATTTCCATTGTTTCCCTGTCTATTTGCCATGAAGTGATGGGACCAGGTGCCATGGTCTTAGTTTTCTGAATGTTGAGTTTTAAACCAGCCTTTTCACTCTCCTCTTTCACTTTCATCAAAAGGCCCTTTAGTTCTTTTTCTCTCTCTGCCATAAGTGTGGTTTCATCTGTATACCTGAGGTTATTGATATTTCTCCCAGCAATCTTGATCCCAGATTGTGCTTCATCCAGTCCAATATTTCTCATGATGTACTCTGCATATAAGTTAAATAAGAAGGATGACAGTATACAGCCTTGATATACTCTTTTCTCAATTTGGAACCAGTCAGTTGTTCCATGTCCAATTCTAACTGTTGCTTCTTGACCTGCATAAAATTTCTCGGGAGGCAGATTAGGTGGTCTGGTATTCCCATCTCTTTAAGAATTTTCCACAGTTTCTTGAGATCCACACATTCAAAGGCTTTGGCATAGTCAGTAAAGCAGAAGTAGATGTTTTTCTGAAGTTTCTTGCTTTTTCGATGATCCAACAGATGTTGGCAATTTGATCTTTGGTTCCTCTGTCTTTTCTGAATCCAGCTTGAACATCTGGAAGTTCACAGTTCACATACTGTTGAAGCCTAGCTTGGAGAATTTTGAACATTACTTTGCTAGCATGTGAGATGAGTGAAATTTTGTGGCAGTTTGAACATTCTTCGTCATTGCTTTTCTTTGGGATTGAAATGAAAACTGACCTTTTCCAGTCCCGTGGCCACTGCTGAGTTTCCAAATTTGCTGGCATATTGAGTGTAGCACATCCTTTATGATTTGAAATAGCTCAGCTGGAATTCCATCACCTCCACTAGCTTTGTTTGTAATGATGCTTCCTAAGGCCCATTTGTCTTCACTTTCCAGGATGTCTGGCTCTAGATGAGTGATCACACCATCGTGATTATCTCAGTCATAAAGATCTTTTTTGTATAGTTCTTCTGTGTATTCTTGCCACCTCTTCTTAATATGTTCTGCTTCTATTAGGTCTGTACCATTTCCGTCCTTTATTGAGCCCATCTTTGCATGAAATGTTCCCTTGATATCTCTCATTTTCTTGAAGAGATCTCTAGTCTTTCCCATTCTGTTGTTTTCCTCTGTTTCTTTGCATTGATTGTTGAGGAAGTCTTTCTTATCTCTCCTTGCTATTCTTTGGCTCTGCATTCCAATGAGTACATCTTTCCTTTTCTCCTTTGCCTTTCACTTCCCTTCTCTTCACAGCTATTTGTAGGCCTCCTCAGACAGTCATTTTGCCTTTTTTGCATTTCTTTTTCTTGGGGATGGTCTTGATCACTGCCTCCTATACAATATCATGAACCTCCATCCATAATTTTCAGGCACTCTATCAAATCTAATCCATGGAATCTATTTGTCACTTTCACTGTATAATTGTAAGGGATTCGATTTAGGTCATACATGAGTGGTCTAGTGGTTTTCCCTACTTTCTTCTATTTAAGTCTGAATTTTGCAATAAGGAGTTCATGATGTGAGCCACGGTCAGCTCCTGGTCTCGTTTTTGCTGACTCTATAGAGCTTCTCAATCTTTAGCGGCAAGAATATAATCAGTCTGATTTTGGTATTGACCATCCAGTGATGTCCATGTGTAGAGTCTTCTCGTGTGTTTGGAAGAGGGTGTTTACTATGATCAGTGCGTTCTCTTGACAAAACTATTCGTCTTTGCCCTGCTTCATTCCGTACTCCAAGGCCAAATTTGCCTGTTACTCCAGGTATTTCTTGACTTCCTACTTTTGCATTCCAGTCCCCTATAATGAAAAGGACATCTTTTTTGGATGTTAGTTCTAGAAGGTCTTTTAGGTCTTCATAGAACCGTTCAACTTCAGCTTCTTCAGTGTTACTGGTCGGGGCATAGATTTGGATTTTTGTGATATTGATTGGTTTGCCTTGGAAATGAACAGAGATCATTCTGTCATTTTTGAGATTGCATCCAAGTACTACATTTTGGACTTTTTTTTAGGTTATATTAGCAGAAATGAAAAATTCTTAATATATTCCTTTGGAATCAAAGTTCATCTAGAATGAAGAACTATCAGTTGTATAGATCTGAAAATAACTTTGACCTCATAATATAGATTCAGTGCCTGCTGAATCCATCCATGGAATTCTCTAGGCAAGAATACTGGAGTGGGCTGCCATTCCCTTCTCCAAGGGATCTTCCTGACCCTGGGATTGAACGTGGGTCCCCTGCATTGCAGACAGATTATTTATTGTCTGAGCTGCCAGGATAACTCCAATTATTATATAAATAGGCCAATTTCTATATGTTTATTTTATCTTTTAGAAAATTGTGGAGTCTCACTTAAATCATTCAAGTGTTTTATTCAAGAACCTTTTATACTTCTGTTCAGGTGTCATGTAAAATGACAAAACCCTAAAAGAATAAACACATGCGTATGTGTGAATCCGTGTTTCATGTGATGGAATGATTTTCCAAGTCATTATATATAACGACATTTTATACTGATCATTAAAGGTAGGTTTATATTTCATGCAAGCATGCTAAGTCTCTTCAGTCTTGTCCAACTCTTTGACACACTATGGACTGTAACCCACCAAGTTCCTCAATCCTGGATTCTCCAAGCAGGAATACTGGAGTGGGTTGCCATACCTTCCTCCGGGGGATCTTCCAGACCTTGGGACTGAGCCCACATTTTTTACATCTCTGGCATGACAAGTGGGTTCTTTACCACTAGCGCCACCTGGGAAGCCTAGGTTTAGATTATGTAGAATTTATTTGAATCACTCAGATTGAAAATTACCAATGAAGGCCAAAGCATTCTAACAGTTTTTTGAAATTTAATTTATTTAAACTGAAGGAATTGCTTTCTAATATTGCATTGGTTTCGAATAAAGGAAGATTTTATAGTATACAGTCAAACGTGACCAGAATTGAAAGAACCCAGGACTGACTGTGAATTTCCTAAGTACATTGGCATTTATGTGTTAGTGTTAGAAAAATATAGTGTCATTGAATGTTTATCACACAATTGAGATTAAATTAGAGGGTCTATATTAATAGATTATAAGCATTTATAGTCAGCGTTAGCATGCCTTGTCTTCAAAGGCATTCCATATCTCCTAGGAATACATAGGGGGAAAAGTAACTTTTGTAAGAGGAAAGGAAACATAATGTGTCATAGAGGGTCAGACCTAGCCAGTCCTTTCTGTTCTGTAAGTCATCACACTTTGGATGCGGTCCAAGATACATGAATTCTGGTGAAAAGAATAGAGTGCTCTTCTTTAGAATTTCATTGTTGGTCATAGAACTACCTTAAAGAAACATGGATAATTTTATTAATGTGTTAATTCTGGAATCTTCATTTTATTTCATTTTTTCCCTAAACATATATAAATTTTTGGTACCTTAGAAATCAGAAGTCTTCAGTAGAAAAGATAAGCAGACTTAAAAGCATATGGAAGATGAGTTTTGTTTTTTATTTCTAGGAGGAGAACTTTTATATATTTTTTCATTCTTGTTCTTATTAATACCAGTTCTTTCCATACACAAATGATATTCTCTGTGGGTGATTAGGATGTCTTCATGACATGTTCTTTTTAATTGCTTCTAACTATCTTTCCAAAAAAAATTATCCCTTATTGGCAGGTCCTCAGTTTTTCTCATCAGTCTCACATGAAAATTCCAACAACTGTTTTAAGTATATCTGAGGCTGTTATGAGTGTATCTGAGACTTAACACATAGCATTTGCTAAGTACAGATGTCAATTTCCCCCAAAGGGAGCCATTTGGTTGACTGAAAAGGTTTCACGTATAATGAATCTATTTATTAAAAAGTAGAGTCTAAAGTTAGAGTTGATTGCAAGTATCATTTATCTTCAGTGGAAAGTAGCTCTTGGGAAGCTATGGACATCACTTTTCTGGGACTTTCTTCAGTTCACTGTGAGACAAGGGAAGGAAGCGGCTCTGTCTTTACACAATAATGTGTCACTGACTCAGTGAATATTCTTTATGCTACTACTGATGCCTTTAGGGGACACAGATCCTAATTCTCATGCATCTGCTGAATTGAAGACTGATGTTATTTAGTTGCTAAGTCATGCCTGACGCTTGGGGACCACAAGGACCCCTGTAGCCTGCCAGGCTCCTCTGTCCCTGTGATTTCCCAGGCAAGAATACTGGAATGGGTTACTGTTTCCTTCTCGAGGTGATTTTCCCAACCCTGGGATCAAAACCTGTGTCTCCTGCCTTGGCAGACAAATTCTTTACAACTGAGCCACCAGGGAATTTAAGATATTTAAGATAGATATTTAAGGAAGGTATTTAAGATAGATGTGGGCTTCCCTGGTGGCTCAGATGGTAAAGAATGTACTTGCAATGCGGGAGACCCAGATTTGAACCCTGGGTCAGGAAGATCCCCTGGAGAAGGGAATGGCAACCCACTCCATTATTCTTGCCTGAAGAATTCCACGGACATACAGTCCGTGGGGTCGCAAAGAGCTGGACACAACTGAGTGACTAACACTTAAGATTGATAATTATGTTTCCAAAAAACTTCAAGTTTTTCTTTCTAAGATCATGATGATGATAAGGGAGATGTGTGCACAGTGGCCCCTGAAGGACTTTTGCATTTTGACACAGAGTGATCGCCTGACTCCTGTGTCGAGCCAGTTTCTCTTAAGCAGCATTTTCAGGTCCTCTCAGTACAGCGCGTTCTGGACCCCACACCATCCAGTGGAGATACTCGCCTTGTAGCTGCCTATATGTCAGTCTTGTGTATGTTACCTTTATGTTTATCAGTTAAGGCTAAATTCAAGAACTGCAGCCCTCAGAGTTCCAAGTTCATGTTAAAATGTGGACAGGTCACTTGTCTGCTTTTTAATGAATTTGAAGCTTCGTGGGAAAGTGAGGTTCTGGGTATATTGAATGGTAAAGGAAGGAGAGGTGATGTCTCACAGGAATTTACATACAGTTGCCCCTTGAACAACATGGGTTGAACTGCCTGAGTCCACTTATAAAGCAATTTTTTTCAGTAGTAAATACTGTAGTACTACTCCATGCACAGTCAGGTGAACCTGCAGATGAAGAATCCCCAGTATAGAGGAATTGTACATTCAGAGGGCTGATTATAAGAGGTTTGGGGCAGTGAGGAAGCTTAGTACCCCTCACTCCCACATCGTCAAGGGTTAACTATAATGTCTTAATGATTCACTTTGCTCAAATCACCTCACTTTACAAATGAGAAAGCAAAGAGGTAGATAGTTGATCAAAGGAAGTACTCAGCAACCGAAACAAAAAAAAAAGAGAAACTCATCTTCCTCCANAATGATTCACTTTGCTCAAATCACCTCACTTTACAAATGAGAAAGCAAAGAGGTAGATAGTTGATCAAAGGAAATACTCAGCAACCGAAACAGAAAAAAAAAAAAAAAGAAACTCATCTTCCTCCCTTTGTATGCTGACCAGGCGAACCTCACTTAGATATCTGCTGTGACAATAAAATATTCCTCCCACTGCACTGATGTCCTCATGTTTCATAGCAGCCAGTTTAACTCTGAAGTCAAAACTGAGGGCTCAGGAACAACATCCTTGGACACAGAAATGTGCTCATCAGGATTGGACATATCATTATTCACTGCTATCTTTATTCACTGCTTCTCCCCATTTTCTAAATCAAATCATAGACAGATATTATGCAAAAACTATATCCAATTAAAATTTCTTAGAAAAACCAATTTACAAAGTGAGGAGGAAATCTCTCTAGGGAAATTTATTTTACTCGCAGTACAGAAGTTAAGTTACAAGTAGTACATCTGTGATCCATAGACTAAGGAAATTTATACCTGGAAACCGCCATGGCTATTTCAAGCCCAGCGGGGCTTTGCTTTCGTGTGTTAAAAACCCTCAGTGTGATCAGTCTTACCTTGAAGTGTCAGTCTGAAAAATATGTTCTTTCTCACTTCTGTTTTTATTACTGTATCTTCTTAGCATCTCTTTCACCTTTTTAATTTTCTATTCTTCTTTGCCCTATGACCATCTTTCTCCCTAGACAGGCATGTCTTCCCTCTTCCCTTTCTTTGGGATTTATACAATAACTCAAATATTTTGCTACAAAACCCATTTGGTACTACATCTTCTATCGCAGATTGCTGCATGAACTCTTACTAGCACCCTTTCCCTAGGTCTTCTCTCAGAAGTGCCTGTTAATGGTAGGCATCACAGCTTGCCTCATACACTCACCAAGCTATCCTGCAGGATATAAAATAACAACAATGGACTGAGATGAGAGTTCTTTCCAACGTGAAAATGAAACATCTTCTCCTAGTTGCCAGAAAAATATCCACTTGTTTGTAAACTAGAGGTCCAAAAGNACAGCGCGTTCTGGACCCCACACCATCCAGCGGAGATACTCGCCTTGTAGCTGCCTATATGTCAGTCTTGTGTATGTTACCTTTATGTTTATCAGTTAAGGCTAAATTCAAGAACTGCAGCCCTCAGAGTTCCAAGTTCATGTTAAAATGTGGACAGGTCACTTGTCTGCTTTTTAATGAATTTGAAGCTTCGTGGGAAAGTGAGGTTCTGGGTATATTGAATGGTAAAGGAAGGAGAGGTGATGTCTCACAGGAATTTACATACAGTTGCCCCTTGAACAACATGGGTTGAACTGCCTGAGTCCACTTATAAAGCAATTTTTTTCAGTAGTAAATACTGTAGTACTACTCCATGCACAGTCAGGTCAACCTGCAGATGAAGAATCCCCAGTATGGAGGAATTGTACATTCAGAGGGCTGATTATAAGAGGTTTGGGGCAGTGAGGAAGCTTAGTACCCCTCACTCCCACATCGTCAAGGGTTAACTATAATGTCTTAATGATTCACTTTGCTCAAATCACCTCACTTTACAAATGAGAAAGCAAAGAGGTAGATAGTTGATCAAAGGAAATACTCAGCAACCGAAACAGAAAAAAAAAAAAAAAGAAACTCATCTTCCTCCCTTTGTATGCTGACCAGGCGAACCTCACTTAGATATCTGCTGTGACAATAAAATATTCCTCCCACTGCACTGATGTCCTCATGTTTCATAGCAGCCAGTTTAACTCTGAAGTCAAAACTGAGGGCTCAGGAACAACATCCTTGGACACAGAAATGTGCTCATCAGGATTGGACATATCATTATTCACTGCTATCTTTATTCACTGCTTCTCCCCATTTTCTAAATCAAATCGTAGACAGATATTATGCAAAAACTATATCCAATTAAAATTTCTTAGAAAAACCAATTTACAAAGTGAGGAGGAAATCTCTCTAGGGAAATTTATTTTACTCGCAGTACAGAAGTTAAGTTACAAGTAGTACATCTGTGATCCATAGACTAAGGAAATTTATACCTGGAAACCGCCATGGCTATTTCAAGCCCAGCGGGGCTTTGCTTTCGTGTGTTAAAAACCCTCAGTGTGATCAGTCTTACCTTGAAGTGTCAGTCTGAAAAATATGTTCTTTCTCACTTCTGTTTTTATTACTGTATCTTCTTAGCATCTCTTTCACCTTTTTAATTTTCTATTCTTCTTTGTCCTATGACCATCTTTCTCCCTAGACAGGCATGTCTTCCCTCTTCCCTTTCTTTGGGATTTATACAATAACTCAAATATTTTGCTACAAAACCCATTTGGTGCTACATGTTCTATCGCAGATTGCTGCATGAACTCTTACTAGCACCCTTTCCCTAGGTCTTCTCTCAGAAGTGCCTGTTAATGGCAGGCATCACAGCTTGCCTCATACACTCACCAAGCTATCCTGCAGGATATAAAATAACAACAATGGACTGAGATGAGAGTTCTTTCCAACGTGAAAACGAAACATCTTCTCCTAGTTGCCAGAAAAATATCCACTTGTTTGTAAACTAGAGGTCCAAAAGCATTCTTAACTTTTTATTCACTTTTTGTGTTCTACTGATGCACTAAATTTCTGGAAATTCGATTGTGACGTTCAAGACATATGGTTCCTTTGGTTTCTCTCTTTGTGAGATCTCTATCCAAAATATAATTGGCCTTCTTACTCTCTCTTTCTCCCTCTTTCTATTTCTTGCTCAAGTCCAAATAATAGCCTTTCAGCAGGAACAAATAAACTGAAACATTGCCTTCGACAGAGGTTCTCAAATCGGGTTGCTCCTTGGAGTTAACTCACTGAGCTTTCTAAAGCTGGGAGTCCTGGGACTGATCCATGAAATTGTCTAAATTAGAGCCTGTGGGGCTGAGATCAGGGAATGAGGGCCGTACAAAGTATCACAGGTGTTGCTGCTCTGCAGCCAGAGGGGTACATAGTTTATTAACAGACCCTGTAAGGTTACAAGCATGATTGACACGGATGGGGTAGTCAGTTACCTATAGAGCAGAGAGCCACACATAGCATCCCTCAGCGCCTACCCAGCCTCCACAAGGAAAATCTTCCTTAGCATGACTGAAAGGTCTCACATTTCATTCCTCCAACAACCCCCATTTTCCAGGTGGAGAAAACTGCCTAACATGATGTATTTCTTTAAAAGAAAGCCTATAAATTTGGTTAAAATTTAACCTACTTATGAAAACATCTCTAAATTTAACCCTGATTTAGATGAATATTACCAAATTACACGTTCCAAAAATAAATAATTTTGACCAAATGTTTTTAAAACTCCCAAATATGATTTCTCTAGTCCAAGATCTCAA
Organism: Neotragus moschatus; assembly: GCA_006410615.1. NCBI lineage: Eukaryota > Metazoa > Chordata > Mammalia > Artiodactyla > Bovidae > Neotragus > Neotragus moschatus. Next base: position 6,221 of record SJYA01005629.1, on the reverse strand, counting down.
AAACCTGAGCTTACTGGTTAATTTTAAAAATAGAAATTGCTCCTGGTCACTTCCTTTCTTTCTCTTTTCTGCAAATGCTATCTCCACATGTGTCCTGAAGCACATTTTCAATTAGCTTAACCCAAATCTGTGATGGACTGAAGTAAACGGATTGCCCTCCCTTTTGGAAATAACCTGCTTTTCTACAGAAGACAAATGACTCCTTCAAGGCAAATGCAGCTTGTTTACCTCATCCCCTGCTTCATTCCATGGCCTATTATTTACATGCTTAGTAACTGAAAAAAATTACATTTAAAAAAAATGTACATAAAAAAATACTTCAAGTTGTTTGAATTTTTCAAAAAATATATTCAGAAAAAGAGAGTTTAGAGAAACAGTTTTTTGAAAGAGTAGTACTTTTATGTCAGTGAGTTTTATGTTTGTATTTTTCTGCCTGATAATTTCAAAAAGAGAGGAAATTGAAAAGGAAAATATGGTTCAGAGCTACTGACTGACTTGAAATATTTACTGGATAGATAAAGAACATAATTAGATATTTGTTTGTGTGAAAGGGCTGTGAATGGTGTTCCTTGTTTTGTGTTGACTGTAATGGTAAAAAAAAGAAAGCAGAATCTGAATGTGTTTGCATGTTTGCTTGTTTTTAATTCAAGGGTACTTATTTTAGTTTTTTAGTACTACGTATACTTTGCAACACTGGGGGAACAGCCCAGAGTCTCTGGGAGCATTACTGAGATATAGATAGAACATCCTTCCTTGAGGGCCAATGCACATTATTTTCTCTGGAAATCTTGGCATAATAGGCTAATCTCAGTCTACAAAAGATTTATTGTGACAGACAGAACGTAAGAGTCATTTGTACTTGTCCAGGTATTAATCTGTTCACCAGTTTCAATGTCACATTTTATTCAACAGTAAGCTAGTCAATAATCTTTTCCCAGTAAACTATTTGTAAAAACCACATTTTATTTATATATGTATACATGCATAAATTATATATAATCATATAACTTGAAATATCAAATAAAATGCTTATCTTATGTAGAAGCCACTGGAGACTCAAAAATTCTTGCTGTAATAAAATCAATGTTGTTTAACACAATTGAAAACTTGATTTTCGTTCCATTTACTATTCAGTGAGATTTGGGTTAAGCAGTTATCACTAGGTTTGGAACTCAGGTCGCCCTGCACTGAACACTGACGCTCCCTGCCTGGCCACTGGGCAGTGAATCTGCCAGCAGGGTTGGCAGTGCTGCCGCCACCTTTATGACTGTAAAACCTTGAGAGTAGCTCTGAGAATTATGGCCTGAGGATAATAATGGTACTTTTGTGTAATGGTTGATTCATCAGTAAATAAATCCTGATTCACTATTGTTGTCTGTTTCTGATTTGTGTTAAAATACTCAGGAATGTAGAATACTTATTTACAGACCCAAAAGCATAATCAACTCTCTCAATTTGTAAAAAAAAATATAAAGATGTGAAGATTCCCTTTTTTGAAAAATAACCGGCCCTGGAAAGCATTTAGAATGTTTTTAGATCTATGTGTGGTTGTGTTATTTTTTTCAGCTTTTTGCATCTTATTAAAAATCAGACAACAAGAATTTGAATAGTCCAGTGATAGCATTTGGATAAGTAGCTGAAGATTTGTTATATAATTTTCATGTTTTTAAATGTGAGAGCCTATTTTTATATTTTCCTAATGTCCAATTGTTAATATTTAAATCCAAGTTCTGAGTAGAATTATTTGAAAGCCAAAGTAATGACCGTATCTTATTTTCTTGAGTGTTGAACTAAGCACTGACAGTCTGCAACTACAAAGTTTTGAATTTCTATTTGTCCGCTTTAAGATGACGTGAAAGCCATGTGCAATCAGTAGAAACTGTACTTTGCATTTTGATCTTTTTGTGGGCTGGTGCTGTGCAGACCTATCATCTCTTACGATACTGGGCAGCTCCCAGTCAGTCCCAAGATCATGAGGGTGAACAGCTGATTCGCTGACAACCATTATGTACTCAGACAGCCGTTCTGTTTTTCACTTCCAGTACAGTATTCAAAAATTACACAAGATATTTCACACTTTATTATACAACAGGCTTCATGTTAGATGATTTTGCCCAGCTATAGGCTGATGTAAGTGTCTGAGCACGTACGAGGTAGGCTAGGCTAAGCTAAATGGCTGGTAGGTGAGGTGTATTAGATGCATTTTGACTTAGGATATTTGCAACTTATGATGTGTTTCTCAAGAAGTAACGCCATCATAAACAGAAGAAGAGCTATACTCTCAAAGAGCCTGCGTCCCTTTGGTTAAGTCCGAGTCAGGCCCAGTGTATTACATTAAATGGTTATGGCATTATGTCCAGTTGAATTTATTACCATTCCTATTAGTCTTCTCTCTAAGCCATCACCGTTTTGACAAGATGACCCCACATTTTAGAGCAGCCAGAGGGCTGGTTTGCTCTCAAACACGCAAGGCATCATGGGCGTCCGTGGCAACTGTTGACATATCCTGTCGTGGGGGTGCTGTGCCCTTTATTACTCAGACTTTGCCACCTCTTTTTCTGAGCTCTGAAGCAGCTCTTTAGATAGAAACTTTCTGTTGTTTTTCTGAGCAATCTATGGAGAGATTTAACTTTGCTCTTCCATCATACGTGATCTCTCTTTGTTCATTAGAGTAAAGCCTGTTGTTACTTTAACATTAGTGCTGATTTGCCTGCATTGGTGATCATTTAGTTGATAAGTCATGTCCCACTCTTCATGACCCCATAGCCTGTAGCCTGCCAGATTCCTCCATCTATCTCCTAGGCAAGAATCCCAGAGTGGGTTGCCATTTCCTTCTCCAGGGGATCTTCCAGACCCAGGGATCAAACCCAGGTCTGCTGCATTGTAGGTAGTCTCCTTCATTGCAGGCAGATTCTTTACCAACTGAGCCACCAGAGAAGCCCTTAGACTGGCAGAGAGTCGGCTGGTTAGTTAACAGAGCGCTCTACAGAGCACACAAGGGCTGACATGGTGGGGTTGTCGCTGAAGCTGTCTGAGTCTTGATGTTCTCATTTCTCAAAAGAGATGAACAGATGGTCAAAAGGTTCTTTTTGGTTCAAATATTTCAAATGTGCAGTTGGTCTGCTACTACTGCTACTTATAATCATCATCACCATAAGCATTGTTATTACACCCAATATGTATTCAGCATTTACTTTCTGTTACATACCATGCTAAGCATTTTCATAAATCATCACATTCTGTCCTCCAACTACCCGTTCAAATAAGTTCTTTCATCCCCTCCCCTTTTATAAATAAACATGCTGAGACATACAAATTTTAAGAGTCTTTCCCAAGGTCATACAGCTGTTCAGACAGAACCAAGTGTTAAACTTAATTGTGTGGAACTCCAGAAACAGCTGAACAGTTGTCTAGCTACAGCAGAACACCAAGGTGCTGGTTAGATTATGCAGAGAAAAATGCTGTATTGAAAATTGTCTTCATCAAGTGCAGGTATTCCTTGAGATTTCATTTGAAGTGGATTAAAAAAAATATTAAAAAGATACATCATATAAAAATGTCTTTAAAGGTAAAAAACTCATCTTAAAAGTGATAGTTGTTCCTGTAATTTGAAATAAGCTGATATGTACATTTTGACAAAGTAGTTTACACTCATGATCATTCATTCCACTAGTTATATTTCAAGTGGTTCTTCTTTATCAGAATTTGAATTGCATAAATGCACAGCTATCAAATAGGTTTATATTTCTTTAGTTTGCATTAGCTTTGACATTTCTAAAATAGTCAATACTAGCATTAAATCATTTATATCTCCAACCAAATCCAGAATTTTCATTATTGCTGTGCTTACAGGAATAATCATTTTGTAGTGTTGTGTGATCTTTATGGAAAAGGACTAAGAAATGGTCCAAGAAGTAAAATTTATATCACTGAAATGTTTCATTTAGTTACTATATCATATCCTTGGTACTTTACATTTATTAAATAGGATTCTCTATATAATAACTTCCTTCTGAACTTTACAAAGAACTGATGTGTTTTAGAAGCTACATCACACTTCAATGTCCTATAGAATCCTTTCTCTAAATATAAGAAGTAACATGTAAAATTAAAGGTTTGAGAGCAATTTTGTTAATTAAGGGACGGTATTTTAGAATGCAAAGGTATAAGAGAAAATGTTTCTTTTCTATACACCTCAGTTCACCAGAGTTGTATGCTTGATTCTGGCAGCTCTTGGAGTCTGTGATAGGCCTGCTACTCTTAATGAGCCTGGTTCCTCCACTGTGGCTGACGTTTTGATATTAGACTTCCAGCAGTGAATTCTTGTCAAAGTTGGGTTTTAGATCACCAGGCTTTTCAGATTAGAGTTTCAGATACATAATGTCAAATACATTCACCAGTTAAATGAATTAATGGTAAAGGAGCACTCTGTTGGCTACGTAGCAACAAGAAGAAAGGCTGACACAGAGAGAAGTCTCTTTCTTGGCTTTAGATCAGTTGATAGCAATCTCCTTCAAATGCTGCTGCTGCTGCTGCTAATTCGCTTCAGTCGTGTCTGACTCTGTTCGACCCCATAGATGGCAGCCCACCAGGCTCCCCCATCCCTGGGCTTCTCCAGGCAAGATCACTGGAGTGGGTTGCCATTTCCTTCTCCAATGCATGCAAGTGAAAAGTGAAAGTGAAGTTGCTCAGCCATGTCCAGTTCTTAGCAACCCCGTGGACTGCAGCCTACCAGGCTCCTCCGTCCATGGGATTTTCCGGGCAAGAGTACTGGAGTGGGGTGCCATTGCCTTCAAATGCTAAGTTATCATAAAAGCATGCGTAATTTGCCTTAAATCAGAAAAGCTACAAATTGTGTCACTAATGGAAGAATTCTTCAGTATTGTTGTCATAAAAACTGAAAGAGCATCCTTTACCCATAGGAGAGGTATTAAATGTGAGAAAGTGTTAATATGAAATAAAATAAAATTGAATAATAAGGAAAGAGTGATCACAGTAAACATGTGTTTAGATTTGGTTACCATAGAGTAAGAGTCAAGGGGGTCAGTTGGTAGACGACCAGATGGCTGTATAAAAAGTATTTTAAAGGTTCTATCTTTTGTGTTGGGTGGCTTGGTCATAAGTACATGCTACATTACTAATACATTCATGTATGAATGGGTCAGTGAATGAAAAGAGAGAACCACGCAGTGATGAGACTGTTTTGTAGACCACAGATTAAGGTTAAGCCAAGAGGTCCAAAAAGTTAAATAATTTTTTTAATGTATTCATCCAGATTCTTTTTCTGTTTATAAATAATATTGGGGGTAGAATATAAGTCAACAAGATAGCATCAGCTTTCCCTTAATTCTGTAGCAGTATGGCATTTTATTCTGAAATTTAGTTGTCTATTTAAAGCCAAAGCATCATGTAAAATGTATTATCTAACATTTCAGATCAGAAAGGATGTGAATGAATTCATCTCTCTCCCACCATGCCTCTCCTTCCCCCGTGCCTCTCTTCCCCACCCTTCACCCCTTCTCTGTACTATGGCTGAATGTCTCTGTCCTGTTTGAAAGCTCAGGTAAACCCACATCCTTCAAATATCGGGATAAAATATTATAATTAGGGTTTCAGATTCATAAGAAAAAGGCTTTTTGTTTCAGCCTTGTTATTTGGTCTTGCTTTCTTAAATATGAATTCATTCCTGACTTAGCACAGCATAGTAAGAAGATCTGAATCTTGCCTTGTTTATTAGCAAAATCACAGCATTTCTTATTGTTGCCGACACCACACATCTCTTTTTTATCTGAAAGGTGAAAAGTGACTCACAAAAATATTTCTGAACAAATGAAGAATAAAAAGAAGTAAAGAAAAATTGATATAAACCAAAAGCAGTCATGCCCATATGTGTGCACACATGTGTGGGCATGTGCGCACACACGCACACACACACATCCTGGCCAGTAGATAGGTACAGGAAAATCTGGTCCACACAGTTGTAGAAATTTCTATCTGAAGTTGGAACATGTGCTGAGAATTATTGTTTTAGCTCTCCTTTCTCTCAGGTGCTAAGTGTGCAGAAACCCGTGGGTTTACTTCCTGCCCTGGAGGAGACAGGCTGGTCAGCAGATAATTAGGACACAGTGTGGCTGTTGTCTAGCTCAAGAGAGAAGATGGGAAGTCAATCTGCACAGCACAAGCGGGAGTGGGGAGGAGATAGATGTTAGGGAAAGCTCCAC
>SJYA01005628.1:0-24518 GCA_006410615.1 Neotragus moschatus | reverse complement strand
TAGTCATAGCTTTTCTTCCAAGGAGCAAGCGTCTTTTAATTTCATGGGTGCAGTCACCATCTGCAGTGAGTTTGGAGCTTCATTCCAGTGAGGTCCGATTCATCTATACTTCTTTAGCTCCTCATGCTTTCTGTGTCATATGTAAGAATCTATCACCAAATCCAAGGTCATGGATTGTTGGGGTTTTAGCATCTATGTTTATGTCACTGCTCCATTTTGAGTTAATTTTTATATGTAGTGTGAAGGAAAGGGCCATTTGTTTGGATATTGATAGCCAGTTGTCTTGGTACAAACAGTAACTAAATCTTTTGGATACTATTCAGGTGTGATTTCCAGAAGTATCTCTGAAGCCAGAAAAGGTTGAAGAATACTTCCTCCTGTGTTCTAGGGTTCAAAATCCCTATCAAGCTATCAACAGTATTTTTCAGAGAACCAGAACAAATAGTTTCACAATTTGTAGGGAAATACAAAAAAACCTCGAATAGCCAAAGCAGTCTTGAGAAAGAAGAATGGAACTGGGGGAATCAACCTGCCTGACTTCAGACTATACTGCAAAGCTACAGTCATCAAGACAGTATGGTACTGGCACAAAGACAGAAATATAGATCAATGGAACAAAACAGAAAGCCCAGAGATAAATTCACGCACCTGTGGACACCTTATCTTCGACAGAGGAGGCAAGAATATATAATCTTTAACAAGTGGTGCTGGGAAAAGTGGCCAACCACTTGTAAAAGAATGAAACTAGAACACTTTCTAACACCATACACAGAAATAAACTCAAAATGCATTAAAGATCTAAATGTAAGACCAGAAACTAGAAAACTCCTAGAGGAAAACATGGGCAAAACACTCTCTGACATAAATCATAGCAGGATCCTCTATGACCCACCTCCTAGAGTAATGGAAATAAAAGCAAAAATAAACAAATGGGACCTAATTAAACTTAAAAGCTTTTGCACAGCGAAGGAGACTATAAGCAAGGTGAAAAGACAGCCTTCAGAATGGGAGAAAATAATAGCAAATGAAGCACCTGACAAAGAATTAATGTCAAAAATATACAAGCAGCGCCTGCAGCTCAATTCCAGAAAAATAAACGACCCAATCAAAAAATGGACCAAAGAACTAAACAGACATTTCTCCAACGAAGACATATGGATGACTAACAAACACATGAAAAGATGCTCAACATCACTCATTATCAGAGAAATGCAAATCAAAACCAGAATGAGGTACCATCTCACGCCAGTCAGAATGGCTACTACCCAAAAGTCTACAAGCAATAAATGCTGGAGAGGGTGTGAAGAAAAGGGAACCTTCTTACACTGTTGGTGGGAATGCAAGCTCATACAGCCACTATGGAGAACAGGGTGGAGATTCCTTGAAAACTGGAAACAGAACTGCCATATGACCCAGCAATCCCACTGCTGGGCATACACACCGAGGAAACCAGAATTGAAAGAGACACGTGTACCCCAGTGTTCATCGCAGCACTGTTTATAATAGCCAGGACGTGGAAACAACCTAGATGTCTGTCAGCAGATGAATGGATAAGAAAGCTGTGGTACATATACACAATGGAGTATTACTCAGCCATTAAAAAGAATACATTTGAATCAAGTCTAATGAGGTGGATGAAACTGGAGCNCAGAACTGCCATATGACCCAGCAATCCCACTGCTGGGCATACACACCGAGGAAACCAGAATTGAAAGAGACACGTGTACCCCAATGTTCATCGCAGCACTGTTTATAATAGCCAGGACATGGAAGCAACCTAGATGTCCATCAGCAGATGAATGGATAAGAAAGCTGTGGTACATATACACAATGGAGTATTACTCAGCCATTAAAAAGAATACATTTGAATCAGTTCTAACGAGGTGGATGAAACTGGAGCCTATTATACAGAGTGAAGTAAGTCAGAAAGAAAGACACAAATGCAGTATATTAACACATATATATGGAATTTAGAAAGATGGTAATGATGACCCTGTATGCGAGACAGCAAAAGAGACACAGATGTAAAGAACAGACTTTTAGACTCTGTGGGAGAAGGTGGATGGGATGATTTGGGAGAATAGCGTTGAAACATGCATATTACCATACGTGAACCAGATCACCAGTCCAGGTTCCATGCATGAGACAGGGCGCTCAGGGCTGGTGCACTGGGATGACCCAGTGGGACGGGGTGGGGAGGGAGGAGGGAGGGGGGATTCAGGATGGGGAACACACGTGCACCCATGGCTGATTCATGTCAATGGATGGTGAAAGCCACTACAGTGTTGGCAATTCATTAGCCTCCTATGAAAATAAGTAGATTAATGACAATAAAGAAAGAAATCCCAAACTCTGTTGCCTGCTAATAAAATGGAGGGACTTCCTAGTCTGTCCAGTGGTTAAGACTTCAACTCCGTGCTTCCAGCGCAGAGGGGCCAGGTTCAGTCCGGGGTCGGGAAACTACTCCCCACATGCCACCACAGGTGCAGCCAAAAGATGCCCAAATAGGTACATAAATATTTGTTAAAAGAAGCCAAAATTAAAATGCAACCACCACCGGGCTTCCCAGGTGGCGCTCGTGGTAAAGAATCTGCCTGCCAATGTAGGAAACGCAAGAGATGAGGGTTCCATTCCTGGGTCTGGAAAATCCCCTGGAGGAGGAAATGGCAACCCGTTCCGCTATTATTGCCTGGGAAATTCCATAGACAGAGGAGCCTGGCAGGATACAGCCCATGGGTCAGAGAATCAGACACTACTGAGCGCGCACTTGTGCATACATGCGTGTGTGCATGCACACACACACACACACACACACACACACACACAAAACTACCTTATGTCCCAGCAATGCTTTACTCACATTTATCCCCGAGAAATGAACATTTATGTTCATACAAAAACCTGTACATGTTTGCAGCCGCTTTATTCACTATAGGCCGGACTGGAAATGACACAGATGTTCTTCAGCAGGTAAACGGTTAAAATCTGGAGTACTGCCTTCCAAGGAGTAGGGTTCAGCACTGAAAAGGAGCAAGCGCTTGATACAGTCAACAACCTGGATGAACCTTCAGAGAATTCTGTGCATGGAAAAAGCCAGTCTCGAAAGGTTAGTTCCTATTACTTAGCATCCTTGAAGTGACAAAACTATAGCAATATAGAGACTTCCCTGGTGGTCCAGCAGCTAAGACTCCATACACCCGATGCAGGGGGCCCGGGTTTGATCCCTGGTCAGGAAACTACATCCCGCATGCTTCAACTAAAGATGCCCCATGCTACCACTAAGACCCGGCACAGCCAAATAAATAATAAATATTTTTTATAAAACTATAGCAATATGGAACAGATCAGTGGTTGCCCGGGGTTAAGGAAGGGGTCAGGGCAGAAGGAAAGCAGCTGTGGCTGTAAAAGAACAATATGAGGAATCCTTGTTTGAACAGACGGAGACGTTCTGTATCTTTACTGTATCACCGTCAACATCCTGGCTCTGATATTAGAGTGTGGTAAGCTTTCATGCATTGGAGAAGGAAACGGCAACCCACTCCCGTGTTCTTGCCTGGAGAATCCCAGGGGCGGCGGAGCCTGGTGGGCTGCCATCTCTGGGGTTGCACAGAGTCGGACACGACTGAAGCAACTCAGCAGCAGCAACAAGATGTTACTGGTTCTTCCCTGTAGCTCAGACAGTAAAGAATCTGCCTGTAATGCAGGAGACCTGGGTTCAATCCCTGGGTTGGGAAGATCCCCTGGAGAATGGCAATCCACTCCAGTATTCTTGCCCAGAGAATCCCATGGACAGAGGAGCCTGGCAGGCCACAGTCCATGGGGTCGCCAAGAGTCGGACACGACTGAGCAACGGAGTACCTGAAAGAGTACCTCGCTTCTCTGCAGTATGTCCTGCAACTGCATGTGAATCACTGCCTATCTCAAAGCTAAAAGTTTGTTTAAAAAACTTACATAGGGACTTCCCTGGTGGTCCAGTGTCTGACTACATGCTGGGGGGCCAGGGTTTAATCCCTGGTCAGAGAGCTAGATCCCACACGCTATAACTAGGACCCAGCACAACCAAAGAAATAAAAAATAAATATGTTTAGAAACTTGCATAAAATATATAAATGTATATGTATTTAAATCGATAGATAGCAGATAATATATATAAATGTTTTAAAATGCATTTAGCATTGAATCTTATTTGTGTTTACAGGTCAAAAATGGTCTAATGTTGGCATTTTCACATGGTTCAGCCTGATATTTTTTCTTCACTCAACTGAATTGGTAGCATCCAAAACCCGTTTTGGCAGCTCATTTTTTCATCTCACGCCACTGTGCATAGCATATTCCATATCAGTCCAAACACAGCTGCCTCCAGCTGGAGAAACACAATGCCATATTATAGACGACCGTAGCTTATTTTGACAGTTTCCTCTAATGGACATTTTGGTGGTGTCCATTATTTAGCTTTTACCTACAATGTTGCCATGTATTTCCTTGAACATACATCATTTGTCATGTGTTCAGTAGAGGGTCTGTAGGATAAATTTCCAGCAGAATAATTACCAGGTCAAAGGATATATATAGCTTTCATTTTCGTAAATGTTTCCTAATACCCGCCAAAGAGGCTGAACCAATGATAACTCCCAGCTTCCCCCATCAAGGCCATGTTGTGAGAGCCTGTGGTCCCACATTTTGCAAAGACAGTATTAGCATCTCTGCTAATCTTACGAATGGGAAAAAAAGATATCTCAGAGTAATTTATATTTGCGTTTTTCTTGTATGCCTAGGTCAAGAATCTTTGCTTATACAGCCTGCTAACATAGTATTCATTTGCAATCTCCTAAAGGGATTTTGTTTTATATTTCTTTTTATCACATAGAGTATTTGCATACAGTGGAAGATTAAGAAATCCTTGCAGATTAATCACCACACCTGGCCCCAAACCCCCACCCTCTCTGAGCCTCACCCTCACCTCCTGAGGCTACAAGGACTGAGGGAGAAATCAGAAATGTGCCTTAAGATGAACAGCAAATGGAACTGGACAGGAGGTGGGGTGAGGTCCAACAGAGAACTNTTATATTTCTTTTTATCACATAGAGTATTTGCATACAGTGGAAGATTAAGAAATCCTTGCAGATTAATCACTACACCTGGCCCCAAACCCCCACCCTCTCTGAGCCTCACCCTCACCTTCTGAGGCTACAAGGACTGAGGGAGAAATCAGAAATGTGCCTTAAGATGAAGAGCAAATGGAACTGGACAGGAGGTGGGGTGAGGTCCAACAGAGAACTGAGGGTTGCTTTGCCTTAATTTTCAGGGTTTTTTTCATAGGCTGCTGTGGCACTAGGTTGAGGGACCCAAGGAGCTTTGCACCAGCTAAAGAAAATACAAAATTCATAAATGACTACAAAGTGTCTCATCATGGTAACCGGCGCCTGCCACTGACCTAAACTTAGTTTTTAGGGGTCTTTCAATCCCAAGAGCAAAATATTCCTCTCTTAACAAAATCCATAATCACACATTTAATTTAGGAACACTTCAAAAATTACATGTATGGTATGCATACCAATAAATACCATTACGTTACATTCCCTGTTGAGGGTATATATATGTATATATCTGGTCATTCCACATAAACAACGAGACAGTCACTGAAACACTAACATTCATTGGAAAAGTATTTACGTGAATTTACAAATGCCCTGGACCTTTCTGGCTCCATTAATGGATCCGAAAGAAAATTGCCATAGCTTTTTATTTTGAAAAATGTGTGGAACTCAGGCTGATAAGAAAACCTTTCATGCATGCATGATTGCTAACTAGGAAGATAGTTGGGAACATTCCAAATGTTTATTCCTCTCTTTCTGTCTCTCCGTCTCTCTCTCAGCAGCCCCCACCCCCACCCCACCTTGGGTGCGCCTAGATAACCGTGGTGGAACTTGGAAGGCTCTTTTATTAAGCTGTCCCATTGTATGCTAAGTTATGGTGAGCTTCAGGCTGATCCCTTCACAAAAGTCCTTTGTTTGGGGGTTTTCCTCTATAAACTGGGACTCAGTGAATTATGCTCTTCCAGGAGGCTTTCCTTAGCTGATTATATTTACCTAACCAAGCATCATTTTCTGTCTTGTTCTCCTCTTTTTCTCAAGCATCACTCAGCTCTCAGGAAAGCATGAGAAAGATAAGGAAAATGCTAGTGAAACAAGGAGGTATGTTTGGCTTCTCTGCTCTGAAAATGATTGAGGTGTTTCTGTAACAAGCACGTGCCACTTTTTGGAAAACTGTATTTTTCAATAGAATCTTGCCCCTGGGTGCCGGATCTGCGGGCTACAAAGGACGTGCACCGTCCTGATTTTGACATGTTTTCCTTGTCTGTCGTTTCTGTTCACTTCGGGTTTTATCGCGCTTTGTTTCCACAGTTTGGGGGTGAGGGTGGGGGTTAGAAGGAGGAAACCAGCTCTTTCCTTTAGTCCTAGAATAAGAGCTTTATTGTTTTGTTTTGTTTTTTGAACGAGATGGTTTAGGAGGAAAATGACAGGTTTTTATCTGGGGTACTCTCCTTAAAGAAATCTAGTGAGACCTTTAAGGAAAAAGGCTGAGTCACATAAAATGAGAGCAGCAAAGGGCGAAATGGCAATAAAGGGGCATCCGAGAATGTGTGCGTCCCGTTAGGACGGGGACTGTCCCTCTCCTTCCGTGGGAAGCAGCCTCCTTTTCACGGGAAACCAAGCTCCTGGGTTATTCGATTCACAATGAGTTCCCCAGATGCAGTTCCCAGGAATGAGGATTCTCAGAGGAGTAAAGAGAACCCCAGAGGCTTCTGTTTGGTTTGTTTTGTTCTTGTTGCAGTGACGTTTTGACGAGGTAAGGCCTGCAAGTGGTTCAGAAGCACAGAGTGCAGCAAGCAAGGAGCGGCCTCTGTGTTAACTACCGTGCCGCAGGCACCTGCTTGCTTGCTCGGAGTGAAGCCCTTCTGGGTGACCTTGTGCAGTGTAATATTCGGAGGTGTCTGTGGGCATCGCCAGGTATCGGTGTAAACACACGCTCCTTCCCCCTCCTGTCTCACACAGCATTAACATGCCTTACAGATCGCTTGGCACTTTCTCCCACGGATGGCGCATGGATCTTGGCCACTGTCCCTTCTCAACGCACGGCTAACTCATCAGTCTTCTCTATGGCTGCATACTGGTCCACTGTAAACGCACCTTAACCTATTTAACCGTTTCCAATGGACGGGTGGTTAGGTTGCCTTTGATCTTTTGCTATTACCAACAGTGCTCCCTTGGCTGATCTTGGTGGGACATCATTTCACACATGTGTGTTACTGCAGGGAATTTCCTCCAAGTGGAAATGGTGGGTCAAAGAGTTTGTTATTAGCCCAGGGGCCAACAGGGAAGACTTGAGATGTTTGTGTTATTTACAAGGCTGGGTTTTCATGCCTTCTGTTTTAGACTACCTTAGTATTTACATTTAGGTCCCCCAAATAAGACACTGACAGGTTCTCCCTGTAGCTTAAACCAATAAACAAATAGTCCGAAAGGTTGCATGGTAAAATGTGAACGTTCCCCTTGAATTCTCAACCCCCTAACGTTCACCACCACGTTCTCCTTCTCAAAGCTGACCACTGTGAGTTCCTGCAAATAATCCCAGACCCATCTATGTGTTTACATTTCTACTCGTGTACACGTTTCTGTGTACATCCAGGTAGACCCGACAGAGATGGCTGGATAAAGACAAGTGCAGAGACAGGCGTGTGTGTGTGTGTGTGTGTATACATAAATAGGGAAGCTTACAGTAGTGCTTGTTAAGCTTTTCCGTGCTGAAGACTCACCTGCGGACTTCGTTACATGGAGGATCTGACTCCGTGCATCTGGGGTGAGAGCCAAGTGTCTCCATTTCTAACACGCTCCCAAACGTTACCAACACTGCTGAGTTTGGGTATCTTTTTGGTTTTGATTTGTTTTAACAAAAATGAGATTATACCCTCTTACTGTTCTGCAACTCACATTTTCCCCTGAGCAGGTCATTTGGAAAGATAATATGGATGAGGTCTTGGCATTTTAATGTACTGATCTGTGTATACATATTGATACCATCAACTTTTATGAAAGAAAAAGTCACTTCATTTGATTTCTCATCTTCGGAAGGTCTCTGAGACCTTCCCAAATTGATTTCATTGAATTCCAAGCATCAGTGGTGGTAACAGAAGCAGTTTTTATTGGCTTATGAAAATAAGCCTCAAAGGACGTGAGAATAGGTTCATTCTTGTATCCTGGTCCTAATAGTGCGCTTTTGAGAGGAGAGGAGACGCTAGTTTCTGAGCATCAGTGAGTGAAGCCAGTTTCCATGTGGGCATTTTTACTCATTTATTTCTAATTTTTTTTTTTAATTGGAGGATAATTGCTTTACAACGTTGTCTTGGTTTCTCCATAGGTATATATGTGTGCCCTTCCTCGTGAGCTTCCCTCCCACCCCAGCCTCCCTGTCTCGGCCATCACAGAGCCCTGAATCGGGCCCCCGTGTTACCCCGCAAATTCCCACTGGCTGTCTGCTGTACCTGTGGTCGTGTGGCTGTTCCACTGCTGCCGTCTGAATTCTTCCCACCTTCTCCCTCCCCCACCCCCGCCCACAAGCCTGTTCTCTATGTCTGCATCTCTGTTCCTGCCCTGCAAATAGGCTCACCAGCACCATTTCTCTAGATTCCATAGACATGCGCCAACATTTGACATGTTTTTCTCTTTCTTTCTGACTTCACTCTGTGTAACAGGATCTAGGTTTATCCACCTCAAGAGAGCTGACTCAAATACGTTCCCTTTTATGGCTGAGTAAATTCCATTGAATATATGTGCCACAATTTTATCCATTCGCCCTTCGGTGGACATGCAGGTTGCTTCCGTGTCCTGGCTGTTGCAAACAGTGCTGAGTGAACATTAGGCTGCATGTGTCTCTTAGAGCCGTGATTTTCTCAGAGGCTGTGCTCCACTGGGCATTTTAATTAGCATAGACAGAACCAAAGAGGACCGCAGAGTCTTTCTTCAACAGAGAGACTCCTCCGTCACTTCTTGCCTGTGCACAGGAGGGCGGACGGTGTGAATTTGGGAAGGTCACTGCAGGGTCGCTGCAGGACCGGCAGTTGCTCTAGTCGCCTGAGCCGGAGCCAGGGATCTCTTGCTCCCCTGCTCACCTCTGCTGAGTTCCGTCGCCAAATCTCCACACTACAGGGGCAGCCCATCTGTCTGCACCTCCCCTGACCCCAGCCCTGTCTCAGCAACAGACTGGCAGGACGTTCCTCACTGCTCTTCTCATCCACTCTTACTCCCTCCTGTGGGTCCTCCAACCACAGCCGGGCTGGGCTGGACTAAACCCACACTGAACCCCGTGATCGCCTTGTATAAGGCCCTACAGGTGTGCCCTGTTGAGCCTCGTAGTCTGGCCTCCGAGCCTTCCCAGTAGGGCTCCGCCATCCCCTCCGGTCTCATCACTGGGCCCTGCTGCCTGCTCAGCATCCTCCAGCCCTGCAGGCTTCTGTCCCAGCCTCACCCAGCCTCCCAGAGACCATGCTGTTCCCTCTGCCTGGAACGCTCTTCTGCCCCCTTCACCCCGTAACCTCATCCTACGGGTTTCAGCTCAAACGTCCCTTCCTCCGAGAAGCCCCCTTGGACTAACCCATTTCCCCAGTAGCACCTTGCACCTCTTCATACCAGTTATCCCAGCGTATAATGGTATCTCTCTACATACTTGAGGGGGATTGCTGGACTGAAGTCTGCCTCCCTCCAGCACACCCTGGGCTCGACGAGAGGAGCCGCGACCGCATTTCCTTGATGTGCCTCAGTGCTAACCACAGGGCTTGGCAGGTAACGCGTGGTCACAGGATACTTTTGCTTTTCGAAGGAAAGGAGGGAGGGGGACTCAGGGCCCGTGATGTGAGCTGTTGTGATTGCTGTGGACACTGTAGCGAGAGTGATTTGGTGAAGATGCTGAGCGAGGAGGCAAGGAACAGGCAGGCCAGATTGGGATCGTGGAAGGGACTAGAAAGCGAAGCGACAGCAGTCCTCTGGGGCTGGACGAAAAGGGAGGACGGCGGGGAGCGGTGGCCTCTCGGGGCTTACTGGAGGTGATAGACTTTTGCCAGGATGAGCACTTGATGGAGAAAGAACAGCCCCTGCCTGCATTTCAGGGCAGTATCTTGACCCCACCCACACCTCAGAAGTAAGCGTCAACCAGACTCCACCAACCCAGCCCTTTTTTAAAGAAGCAGTTTGTAAAAGTGTTTTTCCTTATTCTTGGCTGAGCCGGGTTGCTGCCCGGGCTTCCTCTGGTTGCAGAGAGCAGGGGCTCCTCTCGGGTTCCGTGCAAGGGTTTCTCGTTGCAGTGGCTGCTCCTGTTGAAGAGCGCGGGCCCTAGGCTCGTGGGCTTCAGTGCTCACAGTAGGCAGGCTTCAGCAGTTGTGGCCCACTGGGCTAGCTGCCCTGAGGCGTGCGGGATCTTCCCAGACCAGACAGTGAACTCTGGACCACCAGGGAAGCCCCAGATTCAACCCGTCTTTGTTACAGCGTGGAGCTGTGAGGAGCACCCACCAGGGGCTATTCGGATCCTCACCAGGGTCAGCCCTTGTCTTGGCCGGCCTTCTTAACCTTGGCCACGTCTCCCAGGGTACACACCAGCTGTGACCTCAGTCTGGAAACCTGGTAACAGTCGTGGTCCCACTTAGTGAGGCACAGGGTGGGTTCGCTCGGTCTGTGCAGCTGGAGCGCCAGACGTTCGTACGCACCCAGGAGGTGGGATGTCCCATTGTCAGAGCCACCCTTGGAGAATCAGAGAGAAAAAAAACAGCGAGGCAGGACTTCACAAGAGGTCAGCAACTCCAGGTGAGGGGCGGGCAAAACTTCCAACAGAAACAGCTGACCTCTGTGCTGCTGCTGCTGCTGCTGCTAAGTCGCTTCAGTCATGTCCGACTCTATGCGACCCCACAGACTGCAGCCCGCCAGGCTCTGCCACCCCTGGGATTCTCCAGGCAAGAACACTGGAGTGGGGTGCCACTGCCTTCTCCGACCACTGTACTGAAAGTGAAAAAAGTCTAAGTTGCTCAGTCGTGTCCAACTCTTTGCGACCCCATGGACTGTAGCCCACCAGTCTTCTCTGTCTATGGGGTTCTCCGGGCAAGAATACTGGGGAGGGTTGCCATGCCCTCCTCCAGGGGATCTTCCTGACCCAGGGATCGAACCCAAATCTCCCGCATTGCAGGTAGATTTTTTATTGTGTGAATCACCAGGGGAGCCCATAATATCCAGTCTTAAAATATGAAGACTGGATCACGTGTCCAGCTTTTTTCCCCTCTACTGATGTGTTCTGTTCTCCGCTGCAGCCTCAGTGCCCGGTGCAGTGCCTGGCATGGGTCAGGATGAGAATGGAAAAGGGCAGCCCCTCATCTTGGATGCCTCAGGCCCCCTCCTCTCCTCATCCTGGCCCCCACCCCGGCCTGGCATACGATGGGTGCTCAATAAATACTTGTTGGATGCATGAATCCAGGTATGTGGAAGCAACCAGATCTCTCAGTTGACTTCTTTCTCTCAGGTGTTTTGACCTCAGATTTGAGCAGCCTCGGGCCACTTGATGAGTTTCTCTGATCCTTGCCTCCCAGGAAACAGAACGATCATCAAAACATCCGTGATAAAACTGATACTCAGCCTTTCTGGCGCCCCACGTCTCTGTCCTCTCCAGTCCTTACCAGAGCACGTGCAGGAGCTCTGTCTGTTTTTAATGTGCCAGGACTGTGCACTGGGGCATGTAGGCCAGTAGGAGAGGAGAGACAGAGAGTGGCTTGACCTCCGTTGATGAAGGTAATTCTCGTCTAGATAAGGCAGTACGAGGGCTGACTTCACCAATGTTTTCGCGCTGCTCCAACCTGCTTGCCAGCTAATTTAGTTCCACAATTAACCCTTTACATCAGAAGCAAGGTTATGTTGTTATAAAATGTTGGGACAGATTGCCTCTGCATTCCTGACTGCTTTCCTTCATTTTCTATTGTCTATGCTAAACATTTTTTGCATCGCATTTTTTTTATTAAAAAAAAAAGAGAAAACCTTTAAAATCTATATCTCCACAGGACTATCAGGCAATTCCCCCGGAAGATTTTTTTTTTAAGTAACTCAAATTGTTGAATAGATCATACAGTCACATGGTCTAAAACCTGAAAAGAATGGTCGTGATGGAAAGACTCCCCCAACTCTTGTTTCTCCTCCATCCAAGCCCGCCTCCGTCACTTCTCATAGAGCTCAGCCGAATCTCTAGGCGAATACAGATACGGGCTCTTATTCCCTTCTGTTTTCTTTTACATATGTTAACATACTGTGCACACTCCCCCCCCCCCACCCCGCCAGCTTGCTTTTTCCCTTTTAGTCAAATTATCGTGAAGCTCATTTCATATCTGTTCTAGGAGCCTCCTCATTCTTTGAAAGGACCATATTATAATGTATATAAATGTATGATGTATATACGGAGTACAGGGTAAAGCTCTTCCTCTATTCCCAGTGCAAGTTCTTACACGCTGGAGTTTCTCACTCACCACTGTTAACAGTTTGTGGTTCTTTTCTTTTTTTGGAAATGTATTTTTTATTATATCACTTTCAAGTATACAACACAGTGATTCGATACTTTTATAGACTGTTCTCCATTTCAAGCTTTTATAAGATGTCGGCTGTATAGTTTGTGCTGCCCGTAACACCCTCACGACTTTGCTCTTTCTACTCTTCCTGGTTCGCGTCTCTGCATGCTTTTGCCCCGTCTCACCCCCTCCCCTTTCCACGCTGGGAACCACTCATTGCTCTCTGAATCTGTGAGTCTGTTTCTGTTCTGTTATAGCCATTTCTCTTAAAAACTGTTTAGGTTCCACATATAAATGAAAATGTGCAGTATTTGTCTTTCTCTCACTGACTTCCCTGAGCGGAACACCATTCCTGGACTCCCACCCACCCCCGTGCACGTGGCAGAGTTTCACTCCTTTCTGGGCTCATGCGCTGCTGTGCGTGCGTGTCCCACACCTTCCGTGCGCGGTCATCTGCTGAGGAAACACGTTCCTTGCGTAGCTTGGCCGCTGTGTGTGTCTGTGTTTATTTCCAGCTGTTCTGGGTGTCGGCTGCGCTTGCGGGCTCTCTCTAGTTGCGGAGAGCGGGGGCTACGCTCTATCTAGTTGGGCGCGTAAGCTTCTCCTCGCAGCGGCTCGAGGGCGCAGGGGCTTCAGTATTTGCAGCACGTGCAACCTTCCTGGGCTAGGACTCCAACCTGTGTTCCCAGCATTGGCAGGCAGAGTCTCGTCCACTGTACCACCAGGGAAGTCATGGGCTGTTGTAAATAAGTGACTCTTCTAGACCTTTCAGCATTCACACATAAATACCTTCCAATAATTCAAGAGTATTTTTGCAAATGTATTGAAAGTATTAGTTTTTCTGAAACTTACTTCTTAAACATAATATGTCTTGGGAATTTCCCCCCAGTCATTATCTCTACTCTTCGCTCTTTTAAAATTGGTTCTGTTTTCTGACAGCTGCAGAAAATGTCGTGACTCTAATGTCCTTTACCTCTTCTTCAACCAACCTGGCCAAAGTTTTTATTTCCCAAGGAATGAGATTTTCAGCATATCGTGAAAAATAAGCACAGTGTGACAAAGGAAGAATTCTCTGCAGCAGTCAGTCATAAGGAAGGAATCACACTTAGCATCATCAGTAGATCTGAAAGTTATAAAGATAATACCTCAACCAAGGGATCAAGGTCAACATCACTAACCCTAAGACATACTTACAACACACAGTCCTCAGTAATAAGACACATCGCTTCTGTAGTGTCCTTGCCAAAATGCATAACCTCTTTCTAATCAGAAGAAAACATCACATACTCTCAAATGAAGGGACATTTAACAAAATAACCCATGAAAATTCTCTAAAAGTGTCAAAGTTATGAAACACAAGGAAACATCGAGGAACTCTCACAGCTGCCATATGGGATCCTGAAACAGAAAAAAAAAAAAAAATCAATGGGAAAACCTGAAAATTGAAAAAAGTCTGTCAGTTCAGTCACTCAGTCGTGTCCAACTCTTTGCAGCCCCATGGACTGCAGCATGCCAGGCTTCTCTGTCCATCACCAGCTACAAAAAAGCCTGTAGTTTAGTTAACATTGTTGCACCAATGTTAATAGTAATATGCCAACGTTAATTTCCTAGTTTTGATCATTGCATATCCAGTTCAGTTCAGTTGCTCAGTCGTGTCCAACTCTCTGCAACCCCATGAACCGCAGCACGCCATACCTCCCTGTCCATCACCAACTCCCAGAGTTTACCCAAACCCATGTCTATCGAGTTGATGATGCCATCCAGGCATCTCATCCTCTGTCGTCCCCTTCTCCTCCTGCCCTCAATCTTTCCCAGCATCAGGGTCTTTTCCAATGAGTCAGCTCTTTGTATCAGGTGGCCAAAGTACTGGAGTTTCAGTTTCAACATCAGTCCTTCCAAGGAACACCCAGGACTGATCTCTTTTAGGATGGACTGGTTGGATCTCCTTGCAGTCCAAGGGACTCTCAAAGAGTCTTCTCCAACACCACAGTTCAAAAGCATCAGTTCTTTGGCACTCAGCTTTCTTTATAGTCCAACAATCACAGCCATATATGACCACTGGAAAAACCATAGCCTTGACTAGATGGACCTTTGTTGGCAAAGTAATGTCTCTGCTTTTTAATATGCTGTCTAGGTTGGTCAGTTAATATGTAAGATATGAACATTAATCATAAGATATTAACATTAACCGGAGAAAAGTGGTGAAAGGTATAAAGAAATCTTTGTAACAAGTTGCAAAACATTATTTATAAATATTAAGCTTGTACAAAATAATTATGCACATAGACACATATATGTGTATATTTAAAGATATACACCATGCAGAGAAGGTGTAGAAAGTGGACTGGTAGGACTCGCTTTAAATACACAAGGGTGGCTATACATGACACAGAAAGAAATAGAACTGAAGATGGAGATGAAGGGGAAAACATAAAATAATTTGTAGGAGTGCCAGTATTCTACTCTGTATACTGATCTAATGCGTATTCTTGCCCATGCATGAAATTACATATACTCATCCATGTGTACAAAATTATACACACATTGTGCCCAGCCACTAAGCCAGAGAATTGCTTATCATCACAAAATACTAGAAACAGCCCTAAATACTTAGGTATAGGATAAGGGTTTGACCACGTTAATCACGGTCTATTCAGTTGGTGAAATACTGTGCAGTCGTCAAAAACAATGGTGTAGGGACTTCCCTCGTGCTCCGATGGTTAAAAATCTGCCTTCCGATGCAGGGGATGTGGGTTAGATATTGGTCAGGGAGCTAAGATCCCACGCGCCATGGGGCAGCTGAACCCACGCCACAGTTAGAGAGAAGCCCGCGTGCCGCAACCAAGACCTCACGAAGTCAAAATAAATAAACTATTTTTTAAAAACAATGGTGTCATTCTATAGGTGAGGCTACGTAATAAATTCCAAAACATGTTGTTAAATGAAAAAGCAAGAGGCTCCTCTGTCCATGGGGTTCTCCAGGCAAAAATACTGGAGTGGGTTCCCATTTCCTTCTCCTGGGGGCGTCTTCCTGACCCAGGGATCCAACCCAGGTCTCATGCATTGCAGGCAGATTCTTCACTGGCTTAGCCACCAGCGAAGCCCTTCATTTTTTAAACAGTATATTTATTTTATTATTTATTTCGCTGTACAAGGTCTTAATGGGGCATGCGGATCTTTAGTGGTGGCACGTGGGATGCAGTTCCCTGGTCAGGGGTCCAACCTGGGCTCCCGGTGTTGGGAGCTCAGAGTCTTAGCCTCTGAACCACCAGGGGTGTCCCTAAGGTAAATAATTTTAGAAGAATCTTGCACGGACCAGGGATAGAAGCCTGAATGCATGACCCATTCCGCTGTGTGCCCTGGATTCCTCCGAATAAGTCCACAGGTTCAGTGACAAAATGCAGACAATGGGAGGACGCGTTTTCTTGCCTTCGGTAGACCATCCTTGGAAGAGCTCAGACTCTGGACCCCAGCTCCGCTTAGTTTTGTGACCTTCAGTGGGTCATCACATGCCTGTGCCTCAGTTTCCTCATCTGTGAAACAGAGACACCACCATGACCTTCCCGGGAGTGGTACGGGGAAGCTGAAATGAGATTGAGCACACACGGCTTCCAGAGCCAGCCTGGCACAGAACACGCTCCTGAGGGCGCCTCCCCTTCTGGTTTTTTGTTTTTTGTTTTTTTTTGCCACCTCTACGTGTTTTGACAGAGATGACTTCAGGAATTCAAAGCACTGATCATTGGGAGAAAGAAGAAAATATGCCTAATTCCAGAGATTGTTCAGGAATCTGCTGGTGGCAAGGGCTGCCTGTGGCTGCCTGGGCGCCCCCCCCCTCTTCTTTAAATAGAGAAGCAAAGTCTCTGGGTTTCTGCTGGAGGCCTCTGGGCCAGGGCAAACCTGGGCCATTCATCCTCCTCTTTCAGCCTGTTCCTGTGTTTATACTGCCCTGTTTAGCTTAATGCACATCCCCAGATTACCCCGATACACAGCCTCAGAAATGTTTATGGAAATTCTTCATAAGCAAACGGCTTTATTTCCCCTGAGTAGCTGCAGATACAAAGCACCGGCCACTTTTTTTATTGACAGGCTTAAACACCTCGCAGAGCTCCCGCCCGCCCCCGTCCAGTGGATCTGTTACCCCAGCCCACCCACGCGTCCCATCGCGGGATACCGAGTTCCAAGGAGCCTGCGCTTGCCTCTAGGCCCGTCCCAGCCTCCCCGGCCCCTGGCCGTCTCCCCAAAGCAAGAATGCTGACAGCTGATTCTTTCCCCTGCTGGTGATTCTGCTGGGGTCAGGGGGGAAAGAGGGAAGAAGAAGGGGGTACATATTGGCGTCCCCTCCCCACCCCTATATGGGTTCACTCAATGTCTGTTGGGTGCCAGGCGCTGTTCTAGACTCTGGAGATTCAGCCATGAGCAAGGGAGTTCTCGGCTGTTAGAGAAGCTACATGCTGAAGATACAGGCAGACTGTAAACAGACAAGTCCATGCATGTGGTTAACTCCCGAGGGTGATGGGGCTATTGAGGACTATACTATAAAATGAGGCAGTTCAGCTGGGGGAGCAGACGAGCCAACATCATGGAGAAAAGGATGGCCAGGGAAGACCTCCGTGAAGAGGTCACGTCTGAGCGGAAACCAGAATGGAGTGGGGAGGAAGGCCTGTGTTCCCGGAAGGGCATTCCAGGTGACGGGAGCAGCAAGCACGAGGAGCCTGAAGCTCGAGCCACCTCTTACGCTAGAGGAAGAGCAGGAAGGCCCGTGTGGCTGGAATGTAGCGATCCAGGCGGGGAGCTGTAGGGAGTTACCAGGGAGAGGCAGGCAGAGGCCAGTTCATCAGGGCCTGGGAAGCCGGAGCACGGAATTACAGAGTCTGTGCCAATTTTAGAGGGAAATCAAGACTTTTGAGAAGGAAAAGGCATAATGTGATCCATGGTTTTCTAAGTAATTTTTATTGGAGTCTAGTTGGTTTACAGGAGCTTCCCGTGTGGCTCAATGGTAAAGAACCTGCCTGCCAACGCAAGAGACTCAGGTTCTAGCCCCTGGATCAGGAAGATCCCCTGGGGGAGGGCACAGCAACCCTCTCCGGTGTTCTTGCCTGGAGAATCCTATGGACAGAAGAGCCTGGCAAGCTACAGTCCATGGGGTCACAGAAGAGCGGGACATAACCTTAGCAGTTAGAGTGATATGTGTCTGCTGTACAGTCAAGTGACCCAGGTGTACACATATCCACTGTTCTTTAAGTTCTGTTCCCATATAGGTCATTACAGAGTATTGAGTAGAGTTCCTTGTGCTATACAGTAGGTTCTTAATAGTTATTTATTTCACATATGGTATGGCAACCCACTCCAGTATTCTTGCCCGGAGAATCCCAGGGACAGAGGGGCCTGGTGGGCTGCCATCTATGGGGTCGCACAGAGTCGGACACGACTGAAGCGACTTAGCAGCAGCAGCAGTGTGTATATGTCAATCCCAGCCTCTCAGCTTATCCCCACCCCCTTGGTAGCCATAGTTTGCTTTCTATAACTGGGACTCTAGTTCTGTCTTGTAAATAAGTTCATTTGTACCATTTTTTTTCAGGTTCACATATAAGAGATATCACATGATGTGATTCATTTTTGTTTGGGCTGTGTTGTCCAGCTTGTGGGATCCTAGTTGCCTGATCAGGAATCGAACCCGGGTCCCCTGCAACGCAAGCACGGCGTCCTAACCCCTGGTTATTGTTGTTCAGTTGCTCAGTTGTGTCCGACTCTTTGCAACCCCGTGGACTGCAGCACGCCAGAGTTCCCTCCTCACTGTCTCCCTGAGTTTGCTGGAGACTCTGGTGCTGGGAAAGACTGAAGGCCAAAGGAGAAGAGGGCGACAGAGGGTGAGGTGGTTAGATGGCATCACCGACTCAGTGGACATGCATTTGGGCAGACTCCAGGGGATGGTGAAGGCCTGGAAAGCCTGGCTTGCTGCAGCCCATGGGGTCGCAAAGAGTCGGACACGACTGAGTACTGGACGCTAATAAAAGATGCTGTTCATGTGCCAGGCCCTTTGGGGGCATTCTCCCACTCTTTATGTCATAGCACGCTCGTGGGCATCCTGCAAAGCGACTGCAGTGTTATCCCCATTTCTCAGCTGATGAGATGGAAATAGTTATTTCAGCTATCTAATAGTTTAAATAACTTGTCCCGGGTGACCTAGACCAGATTTGACCTCGCCGGTGTCCGACTTGGCTACAGGTGGAGCTGTGTCTCTTCCAAAAGCATACATTGCCATCCTCCTTCTCAGGACCCCAGAGCGCAGCCCTGTGTGGACACGGGGTCTTTAGAGAGGTAATCAGTCAAAATGAGGGCCTCCGAGTGGCC
This sequence comes from Neotragus moschatus, assembly GCA_006410615.1. Lineage (NCBI taxonomy): Eukaryota > Metazoa > Chordata > Mammalia > Artiodactyla > Bovidae > Neotragus > Neotragus moschatus. The sequence goes on along the minus strand of SJYA01005628.1, from coordinate 5,578 downwards.
CTGATCCAGGATGGCTGACGGCTTTTCTGGGAAATTTAGACGCTGAGACAGAAATGACGTAGGGAAGACGCTATGAAGGCCCACTCTACAAGCCAAGGAGAGATGCTCAGGACAGACCCTTCCCTCTCAGCTCTCGGGAGAACCCACCCTGCCGGCACCTTGATCTTGAGCTTCCAGCCCCCGTATCTGTGATACGATGCCTTTCTGTGTGTAAGCCACCCCGCTGGTGACGGCGGCCCTAGCAAACTCGAACGCTAGTACCTGGACCACGCTAAGCCATGTTCCTCCTGTACTATGATCTTTTTATCGAGCTGTCTGTCTTCTCTGTTAACAGAGATGTTTTCTGGACAGTTGAGATCACACATAGCTTGCACCTCTAGTAGGTAAAAGGCACCTGCTGGTGCTGAGTCGCTTCAGTCGTGTCCGACTCTGTGCGACCCCATGGACGGCAGGCCCCTCTGTCCCTGGGATTCTCCAGGCGAGACCACTGGAGAGGGTTGCCATCTAAAAGGCACGTGAAAGATAACAGATATGTGGGGGTTTGGATTACAGTCCTGAGCTTGACCTCCCCTCTACAGGACAGATTTTCTTCTCACTGGGACCACAGCATAAAAGTTCAAGCTCCTCTAAGAGTTTGATTTCTAACCTTAATCCAATATTAATGTCAGTCCATTTTAGGGTCCCAGCAAGAATCAGAAGGCTTAGAACTCCCCTGGTGGCCCAGGGGCCAACTCTCCTTGCTCCTAGGCGGCCAGGGTTCTATCCCTGGGCAAGGAACTAGGTCCCACCTGCTGCGGCAGAGTCTTTGCGTGCTACAGTGAAGATCCCACCGGCCACACGCAGATCAAAGGTCCTGTGCACCGCAACTAAGACCCGGAGCTGCCAAATAAATACACAAGATAAACATTAAAAAATAATCAGAAGGCTCACTCCAGCAGCAGTCACCAAGGAGAGTTTCATGAAGTAGGTATTTACAAAGGTGCAGGTACAGAGAAGCCTGTAGGGGTAGGGGAAGCAGCCTGGGGCTACTGACAGCAGGGAGCCCTTGCCTCCTCCAGACTGGAAAAGACAACAGGAGGGAGCAGTTAGCAGGACCTGGCCGGAGCTGCAGGGAAGGGCTGCCCCCCAGGAGCTGTGCCTTCAGTAGTGGCCGGCCAAGGGGTCAGCACCCCAATCACATTCTCTCCTGACTGCCCATCTCCAGCACTTGCTCCCTATAGGCTGAAACCCACAAAAGCCCAGATGTCACAGGAGCCAGGGACTACAGGCTCCGGAGGCCGGGCTCCTAGGCACAGGGCAGGAAAGAGAAAAAACAGAATATTCTGCACCCTCGGGATGTCCGCAGAGTTACCGCTGGCGACACAACAGACCCCATCTCTCCGAAATCAACCTTTCCCCGCTGGTTATTTATGTCGCGGTATACCCTTTTGCAAGGACTGTGTAAGATATTTTACATGCTTTTAAAACTAATAAAGGTAATGAAGCCAAGATGTTTCAGCAAATGTGCTTGAAAACTCCTGCCACAGATCCACACGTAGCTGACATCAGGACCAAAGGCACATCTCACGACGCTCTCAGCATCTGACGTGGAGGCCCATAGACTCATCTCCAGGCCTGCTCGGCCCCCAGGATGGCCAAGCTGTCACTGGGTTTTGAGACTGCACCTACCCATTTCCTGCCATCCACCTCTTGCAAATAATCGCTGCTTTTTGAGAAACAGAATGCGGTCAGTTGGAGATACATCGGTGAAGAGAGATTCTTGCACTGTGTGCGGGCACTGTGCCTATAACCTCCAATCTGAGCTTTCTGAGACATGAAAAAAGACGCCTGCGTCTGAACTTGGGCCGATAATCTCCAGGGGCTCAGAGTGAAAGTCGGGAAGAGCTTAGCACGAAACCTGGTATATGGAAAGAGTAGCTCCCTTGAGTACACAGTATGCGTACTTGATGGCCTTCAGCCCTGTGATGGATGTATAATGTATATATTATCATCCCCATTTTACAGATGGGTGCCTGGAGAATTTGCCACATAGCTGGCAAATAGAGCCAGGAGTCAAATCCAGGCAGTCTGATTCCAGAGGACACTCTTAACATTTATGCAGTATCATCTTTTATGTTTTTCTCCCAACTTTAAACTTTTTTTATTCTGTATTGGAGTTTAGCCGATTAACGACGCTGTGATAGTTTCAGATGAACAGTAAAGGGACTCAGTCACACATATACATGTCCCATCCAGGCTGCCTCATGACATTGAGAAGAGTCCATGTGCTATTCAGTAGGTCCTAGTTGATTATCCAATTTAAATACAGCCGTGTGTACATGACCTTACCCAAGTCCCTCAGTTTCCCCTCCCCCCAGCAGTCGTGAATTCGTTGTCTAAGTCTGTCTCTTTCTGTTTCGTAAATAAATTCATTTGTATTACTTCTTTTTAGATTCCACATATAAGGGATTCCATCAGATACTTCTTCTCTGTGTAACTTACTTCACTCAGTATGACACTCTCCAGGATCCGTGTTACACAGTATCATCTAAATAATCGGAAGCTCTTCTTGGGAAAATGGGGCGGTGACGTGTGTGGACCACATGGGTTTGGGTGCATGATAAATGGGTCCAGGTGGTATATTTCAAGCCTTTGTCTTGAGAATGGGAGTCAGGCTGAGCCATGGTTCTGATACAGGAGAATGCCCAAGAGCCACAGCTTAGGGTATCTTCCAGGTGCCTGGCACTATGCCAGGCACTGGGAACACTCAGGTGGCACCTTTAGGGGAGACAGATCTTGGTCAAATAAACTCACAAATAAACCAAAGTGTAGCTGTGATAAATGCTAATAGAGAGGTATCTAGCGCCCCTTGGAAGGAAAGCTATGACAAACCTAGGCAGTCTATTAAAAAGCAGAGGCATCATTTTGCCAACAAGGTCCAGCTAGTCAAAGCTCTGGCTTTTCCAGTAGTCACGTACAGATATGAGAGCTGGACCATAAAGAATACTGAGCACCGAAGAATCGATGCTTCTGAACTATGGTGCTAGAGCACTCTTGAGAGTCCCTTGGACTGCAAGGAGATCAGACCAGTCAATCCTGAAGGAAATAAACTCTAAATATTCATTGGAAAGATTGATGCTGGATCTGAAGCTCCAGTTCGCTGGGCAGCTGATACAAAGAGCCAACTCATTGGAAAAGATCCCGATGCTGGGAAAGACTGAAGGCAAAAGGAGAAGGGGCCAGCGGAAGATGAAACGGTTAGATAGCATCACTGACTCAATGGACATGAATGTGAGCAAACTTCGGGAGTTAGTGGAGGACAGAGGAGCCTGCTGAGCTGCAGTCCATGGGGTCCCAACGAGTTGGACATGACTTAGCCACTGAGCAACAACAAAAATCCAGCTCTCCAACGGCCTTGTGTGAGACAGCCAGAACCTGAATTAGCCAAGGAGGTACAGAAGACAGGCCTGAATACAAGATACCTGAGTTAGGGCTCAAGTTTTGTTTTGTTAATTAATTTTTTTTTAATTGAAGGGTAATTGCTTTACAAAATCAAGTTTGAGTCATCAACAAGATTTCAGGGAAGACGGAGTGCTCCAGATAGGGAGACGCAAAGGCCCTGTGGTAGGGAGAAGGTCTGAAAAAAAGCTGGCGGAGACTTGGAGGCTGAAAGTGGGATGGTCATGAAAACTTGATGAGAATTTTGACTTCTTCCCCTGGCAGAATATGCTGGTGTGCACAAAATTTGTTATATCACGGCAGAGGTTTCATGGTCCCAGCCCCAGACCTTGGACTTCAGGTTAACAATTGCTGCCTTCAAGAAGAGCTTCATTTACACATATAAAGGGAAGCTATTATCATAATAACTGGTGATATTAAGTCACCTGATGAACTGAGCAAGAAGCTTCCATGCCTCTAGTTTAGATTTTTTTCAGCCACACCCTATAGACCTCAAGCAAAACACTAAAGGAATTTAAAAAATAGAGAGTAGGGAGGAGACAGAAATAATCCAGAGGATATTGAAATGTAAGCATAACAAAAGAGATCTCAGAGACCTGAAATCCAAAGAGATTTTTGTCTTTGTCCCACCTTAGAACACACCTAAAACCCCACCTGGGGATGCTTCCCTTTGATTTTTCATTCAAAATCCAGAATCATTTTAGGCAACTGTCTTGAAATCATGCCTTAAAGCCACGCTGATGAGTCTGGCTATGGAATGTAGCAGATCTGGGTTCCAATGCAGACAGGGTTCCAGCATTTCAGAAGGTCATTTTACTTTTCAGTTAACTTTGTTTTCTCATCTGTAAAACGGGGAGAAAAGTAGGTACCCTCCCCACCCCCAACACTCTGCGCCTTCCTTTCTTGTTTGAAAGCGAAATTTTAGTCGCTCAGTCATGTCTGATTCTTTGTGATCCCGTGGACTGTAGCCCGCCAGGCTCTTCTGTCCATGGGATTCTCCAGGCAAGAATACTAGGGTGGGTTGCCATTTCCTTCCCCAGGAGATCTTCCCAACCCCAGGGATCAAACCGGTGTCTCCCGCATTGGCAGGTGCTTTACCACTGAGCCACCAGGGAAGCCTAAGGCCTAGATGCACAGCCCCAGGTAATCTCACCCTCCACTTTCTCCCTGCCGAGTCTCACAAGTCCTTGGATCTCCGACTAGCTCCCTGCTACCCCACACCCCAACACAAGTCACGGTCTCACTCCTTTCGTCGTGCAGGAAGGGGACTCCATCAGAAGGGGACAGCCCCAGCTTGCCCCAGCTCGATATATAAATCCACTTATCCCTACATCCATCCCATGTCCTATCTGCCCCCAACTCTACCAGGAAGTGGGGCTTCAGCTGTGAGACTAAGGCATCAAGAGGGAGCAGATGATGAGTCGATACACGTGAAACACGTGACCCACTGCTGGATTGTGCCGAGAAACCCAAGCAGGACAGGGACAGGATGTTTGTGACAATGGGGACCTGCATGGCAGGAGGGCGCTGATCCCCACGGCGGGACCAACCAGTGAAGGGCTGACCCCGTGGCTCTCTGTGTGTGTGTCCCAGGTAGAGGGAAAAGCGAAGCGGAGAAGCCTGGTTGGAGGATTTGAAAACACGGGAGGAGGTGTCCCAGTGGTTAAGACTCTGTGCTTCCACTGCAGGGGACGTGGGTTTGATCCCTGGTCGGGGAACTAAGATTCAGCAAGCCTTGGAGCCAAAAAAAAAAAAAAAAAGAGAGAGAGAGAGAGAGGAAAAAAGAAAGAAAAAGAGGCAAGGGGGCAGGTGGCAGAGCAGAGTGAGTAAGAGGCTGATGAGGGAGAGAAGAGATGAGGCCAGAGAAGCCAAGAGACCCCTCCTGGAGGAGCTTCACTGTGCATCTGTGGAAGGTCTTCAGCTTCCCTCTNAAAAAAGAGAGAGAGAGAGAGAGGAAAAAAGAAAGAAAAAGAGGCAAGGGGGCAGGTGGCAGAGCAGAGTGAGTAAGAGGCTGATGAGGGAGAGAAGAGATGAGGCCAGAGAAGCCAAGAGACCCCTCCTGGAGGAGCTTCACTGTGCATCTGTGGAAGGTCTTCAGCTTCCCTCTTGCTGTTAAACGTGTCTTCCTTCCACCTGAGGA
>SJYA01005627.1:0-24634 GCA_006410615.1 Neotragus moschatus | reverse complement strand
GAGGAAACCAGAATTGAAAGAGACACGTGTACCCCAATGTTTATCGTAGCACTATTTATAATAGCCAGGACATGGAAGCAACCTAGATGTCCATCAACAGATGAATGGATAAGAAAGCTGTGGTACATATACACAATGTTACTCAGCCATCAAAAAGAATACATTTGAATCAGTTCTAATGAGGTGGATGAAACTGGAGCCAATTATACAGAGTGAAGTGAGCCAGAAAGAAAAACACCAATACAGTATACTGACACATATATATGGAATTTAGAAAGATGGTGGTGTTAAACCTGTATGCGAGACAACAAGAGAGACACAGATGTGTAGAACAGCCTTTTGGACTCTGTGGGAGAGGGAGAGGGTGGGAGGATTTGGGAATAGGGCATTGTAACATGTGTGATATCACAAGTGAAACGGATTGCCGGTCTAGGTTCGATGCAGAAGGCTTGGGACTGATGGGCAGGGATGATCCGGAGGGATGGTGTGGGGAGGGAGGGGGAGAGGGGCATCCAGATTGGGAACTCAGATACACTTGTGGCTGATTCATGTCAATGTATGGCAAAATGAGTACAATGTTGTAAAGCAAAGCAAACTAAAAAATAAAAATTTAAAATAATTTTTAAAAAATAAAAAAAAATAAGAAGAAGAATGGAGCCTCTTCAATGAGTTCAGTGCTTTTATATATTAGAGACACACAGAGCTCCCGAGCCCTCCCCCATGTGAGGACACAGTAAGAAGTGTGTGACCAGAAAGGACTCTGCATGACCACGCTGTGGAAATCCATTTGCATTGTTTTTAAGCCTGTGATATTTTGTTATAGCAACCCAGAAGGACTAAGACAGCATCCTAATAATCTTTACACAGTTCAATATGCCTCATGCTATTTATACAAAGCTGCAAAGCACTTATCTTTTCTGATGTAACACTGTGATAGTTGGCTGACAGTTCATGGCTGGCTTTCATAAAGAATCTTGAGAATTCCATCTTCTTGGTAGCATGACCAGAACCATGAACAATTGTCTAAATCTTTGATTCTAATAATTTGAACCAGAATAACTGGCTGTGATTCTTACATAATCTCTTTATGGTCTTCTTTGTAATACCAGGTTCTGCTATTAGTGACTAACTTTATAGGAGCTTCATTCTCTCAATTGTAGGGGTGGATTTTCTTTTGATTTTTTATTAAATGAACATAAGAAATGTTAAGAAATTGCCCTCTAGATTTTGACATCTTTACAGAGTCTGTGTTTATTTTTTTAAGAGGAGATCTATTTCACACAGCATGCATTAAAAAGCCATAAATTTCAAAGAAGCTTGCTCTGGGATAGATCATTATGACCACCTCAGAGCTGGATAGGATGGACGTGGATTTAGCATGTGTTGGTGATTCGGCACATCAAGATCTTGGCGTAAATGTCAACTTTATGTGTATGTCCTCACAGGCACCATAACAGGATATAAAATACAAAAGGATGCCTTTCTTCATTTCTGAAATTCAAGATTGGAAGTTTTGCCCAGTAAGTGCGAGCTTCCAACATCTTTCGCTTGACTGGAAAAATAACCTGAATACCCAGTAGATAATGACCTGTTAATGCATTTTAGAAGTATTTGCTTATTTTTGTCCCTTCTAATTATAAAATTAAAATTTGGGGAAGACATATCAATAATTAAACTCTCTAGATATGGATTTTGGAGCCAGCCTATGAGAAAACTATTAGGAATCTAAAAAGTAGAAACATAACTCAAGTTTAAACTTTCTCTTTTCTTCCTTCCCACTCTCATCCATTGATTTGAGGAGAACACGGAAAGAAGACAAGTGGAACTTCAATAGCAGATGTCCTGGGTTACTTTGAAGAAAATACTGATCTTGGAAATTCTGTTCTCCAGTTCTCTTACTCTTGAAAACATTTCAACCACCTGTGCCAAGGAAGGCAAGCTTTTGGTGGAATTGTGTGCAATTCAGGGAAGGCTGCCCATGTCAAAAATTGCAGTAAAATTCTGGTTCTTTTACAATAGAATCTATCACTATGAATGCCTAGGCTCCTGCTTTATGTAGTAGCAGTCTAGCATATAGAAATCATGAATCATTTTCTTACACAATTCAATATTTCCAAACTCCTTACGCATTACAGAGATCACCTCTTTCATTCATGGAGAAAATGAGAAAGCCCTCTGCAGCATGCTCACCTGGCTGAATTGCCTCTCTATGAGTGCTTCAAGTTTGTATGATTTTTTAATATTGTCTCTGGCACTTCATAGGATAGCATCTGAGGCATCTTTCATACTCCACAGTATTGTGACTAGATGATACAGAGGTCTAAGCCAGGAGTACAGTAACATGAGTATCCACTTACTAAGGTCTTCATTCTAAGCAACCATAAGAAACGGTCTCATTAAAATAATCATAATTCAGTGGTTTTGGCAACATGTGATCTTTGCTCAGAGCAGCTGACCCCAAAAAATTTTGGTTATTCCTATGTGTATGCAGAGAATTTTGAAGGTACTAAAAGTTGGACAGAGGAGCCTCATAGGCTGCAGTCCATGGGGTCGCTACTAGTCGGACAGGACTGAGCAACTTCACTTTCACTTTTCACTTTCATGTATTGGAGAAGGAAATGGCAACCCACTCCAGTGTTCTTGCCTGGAGAATCCCAGGGACGGGGGAGCCTGGTGGGCTGCCGTCTATGGGGTCACACAGAGTCGGACATGACTGAAGCGACTTAGCAGCAGCAGCAGCAAAAGTTGCGAAAGTATAAAATGTAAGCTATTAGTTCACGATTTGCTAAATTATTAAAAATCTGGGTTACTTTAGCAACTAATTCTTCTGATGCATTCTAATTTATAACGTGAAGAATTTTCTTTTTTCCTCTGAAATTTTACTACCCACTCAGTGAGTTCTTTTATGTTTGAACATTTGCGTGAGAGAAATCTAAGTATTTTACGGCAAGTCAGTATGTGCCTGCAGTGCCTGACCCAGGAAAGAGGGATTCCACCTGTGCCCACATCATTGATACCCAGTAATTCATTCGTATTAATGAATCAGGTGAGTCATTCACATTGATTTTTGATCAGTAATATGTTTTATTTAATTATAACAAAGAGACAATGAGAAGACATGATTTTCCTAAACAGGCTTCTCTCCTCAGCTGATCCCAATACCAGCCCCCTGCTGATATCAGAAGAGTCTGTTTTGTTGACATGTGTCCGGGCAGAAAATGGCACAACGTTGTCTTTAGTAACAGCATCAGTGAGATTCACAATGGAGGGTTTTCCCCTCTAGTTCACTACTACTAGCAGAATTGAGCCTGAAAATCCTGGGGGCTGAAAATCTATAGTTAATATGCTTGATTTCTTTATAGCCATGAACTGTTTTACTGGTAAAGAACAGAGAACTGAGTAGAATTAAATATAGTAATGCACCTAAAGTGCTTAGTAAAATGTGAGGTCATGAAGTAACTCTCAATAAACTTTAAATTTAAGTTTATTGAAAAATCCCTCCTCTTTTTCTTTTTTGGCCTCATTACTAATGAGCTTAACAGAGGAAAAGAATGCTGGTATCATTAAGAAAGTTGTAGAGAGAGAAGAGAGTATTTTAATGGGGGATGCATGTGAAAATATTTTAAATAATGTTAGGACGAAGGATAATGCAGGAGATCAGAAAGGAGAGATTATAATGGTGAAAATTTAGAGCGAAATGATTGAGGCTTGACATGTAAACTGTGTTGTCCTCAAAACAGAGGCAATCGTTGTGGCCATGAGAAGCAAAGCAGTGTTTTATAGGCCATTGTGGGGGAGACTTACAAATTAAGAATAAATGGTGACAGAGGAGTCATTGAGAATGACGAATGAAGGAGGTGTCAGAGAAGTAGAAGCAGAATCAGGAGAGCCTTGAAAGGCAGATGCGGGGGCTTGGGTGGTGCAGTATAGGACTCCCACGTAGGAGTCACTAGTAACAGGGAGTACTCAAAACTGGGTGTGTTTCTTACATATTCATGAATTTTGCAATCATATTTTACACATGGAAGTTCCCATTCATTTCTTGGTTTTGTACAGTATAATGGCTGCAATCCTGTGTCTAATCCATCGGTTGAACTAAAGTTGTCTGCATGGATGATTTATAGATCTGTTATTTATCTTGCTACTACAAATCTTTAGTCATCCCTTGATTTCGCTCATGCTTCATCAACTGCATAATGTAATTTCTCTTCAACTGCTTACAGATCCTCCACCTTTTTCTGCATGTACAGTTACCATTACCTCTAATAATCCGAAGCCTGGTAAACTACATACTGTATCATTAAATCTGGTGAAAAACCCAGGTGAAAGACTCACATTCATCTGTTGGGCTTTTTCTCTTTCTTCAGGAGTGTGGCGGGAATTGTTGTGGCAGTTGTTGGTTGCATTGATATACTCCGGTTTGCTCTGGGCATATTTTTCATCCTGAAAGTGATCAGGCAATTAGTTAGGGTTGTTGGGTATTCAGTAGATGAACCCATTACCAGAACATTAACATGTTTGATAGACGAATTTTTTTTAACGGGGTGGGTTGGGGGGAGAATCACAAAATTTGAAACTCATTCTTTTCCTACTTTTTCTATACATTGTCTCTATAAAAATGATTTCACATCTCTTTGCAGCCTCGTGAACTGCAGCCCACCAGGCTCCTTTGTCCATGGGATTCTCCAGGCAAGAATACTGGAGTGGGTTGCCATTTCCTTCTCGAGGGGATTTTCCCAACCCATGAGGACTGAACCCATGTCTGCTGCATTGCAGGCAGATGCTTTAACCTCTGAGCCACCAGGGAAGTCCATAAAAATGATTTTACATCTAACTTTTCTTAGTTCAATCTTTTCCCTTCTCTATTTAATCATTATCTTTTTAAAATTTTTTTGTATTTGAATCAAATATAGTACATTTGTACCAATACTTGGTGCTTCCCAGGGGATGGTAGTGGTAAAGAACATTCCTGACGATGCAGGACATATAAGAAAACTCAGGTTTGATCCCTAGGTGAGAAGCATCCCTTGCAAAAGGGTACAGCAGCATCCTCCAGTATTCTTGCCTGGCCAATCCTATGGACAGAGGAGCCTGTGGGACTACAGTCAGTAGGGCTGCAAAGAGTTGGACACAACTGATGTGACTTAGAATGCATGCATGCACCTCTATTTAACCATTTAATCTCTTGTTTACTGTGGGATAGAGCCAATATATTCCCTTATAAGGTGTTATACAGTTATGACTCTGACTTATCTCTAAATCCACACACCAAAAAGCTTAGTGTTCATCCCAGATGCAGAATACAATATTGTTTATGGTGACAGAATGGTACATCAGAAAAACATGGCATAAAATTATAGGAAGTACTAAGCAATGGACTGAGAATAATAAGAGTATAAAAATCTAGCTAACACATTGATAGAGAAAAACTAATCTTTAGCAAAAGTTATGAACATTTCAAGAGATTCCTTAGATGAGTTGGAAAAAAAATGGACAGTCAAAATGGAGGATGAAGCAAAAAGTAGTGAGTAAAGAGAACTACGTGAATTTAATAGAAACCTTCAGCACCACTTTTTATTAGCTGTCTGCTCTACTGTGTGCTCCTTGATTGACCTAAAAGAATGAAGAAACAACTTTCAAATATTTTCCTCAGAAAGAGAATAATTGTTTCCAATTAGCATACAGTATTGGTGTTTTTCTTTCTGGCTTACTTTACTCTGTATAATAGGCTCCAGTTTCATCCACCTCATTAGAACGGATTCATATGTATTCTTTTTAATGGCTGAGTAATACTCCATTGTGTATATGTACCAGAGCTTTCTTGTCCATTCGTCTGCTGATGGGCATCTAGGTTGCATCCATGTTCTGGCTATTACAAACAGTGCTGCGATGAACATTGGGGTACATGTGTCTCTTTCAGTTCAGGTTTTCTCAGTGTGTATGCCCAGCTATGGGATTGCTGGGTCATATGGCAGTTTTATTTCCAGTTTTTACTGAATCTCCACCCTGTTCTCCATAGTGGCTCTATTACTATTTTAATAAATATCAACCTAGTATACCAGAGAATTAAAGGGAATAAAATTACAGTAGTATTAGTAATAATACATTCCCCGAAATTTTAATCCAGTAATGCTCCCAGTTTTAACTGACTTTCTATTCATGTATAATTGAGGTCCCCTACTAATTTTTCCTTATTAGGTGTTTCAATTTTGAAATAGAATGTAGAAAAAATGGAGCGGAAAATTTTGAAAATCACCTTGGATTTTAGATACTTCAAGATTAAGTATGTAATTATTAGTTATTTGCAGTTAGTAGGGCTATTCTTCAGAGAAGGCAATGGCAACCCACTCCAGTACTCTTGCCTGGGAAATCCCATGGACGAGGAGCCTGGTGGCTACAGTCCATGGGGTGGCGAAGAATCGGAGATGACTGAGCAACTTCCCTTTCACTTTTCACTTTCATGCACTGGAGAAGGAAATGGCAACCCACTCCAGTGTTCTTGCCTGGAGAATCCCAAGGACGGGAGCCTGGTGGGCTGCTATCTATGGTGTTGCACAGAGTCGGACATGACTGACATGACTTAGCAGTAGCAACAGGGCTATTCTTAGCACATATAGCTCAGTGTAGGGTGATTGCTACTGAGTGAAGAATGTATACTGTGAACTGCAATCACCAAACAAGTGATTGGAGATTAAGATTGCAATGCCAGGAAGACAAAGGCTTTCGTTCTGGAAGGAAAAACTTACAGTGTGTCTCATCTGCAGTCTAATCTTCAGATTTTTCAAACACTTACTCTTCCTTTGCTCATTTAATAATTTGGGTTGCTTGATTGTTTTCCTACTGAGTTGCATGAGTCTCTTATATAAACTTGGATATGAAACCTTTGCCAAATATGTGAATTGCAAATACCTTTTATTCATCCATATGTTGCCATTTCATTTTATTGATGGCTTCTTTTACTATGCAGGTTTTGAGTTTGATGTGGTCTCACTAGTTTATTTTTGCAGTGCTTGCCTTTGCTTTTGATGACTGAGTTGTTTGAGCTGCTTGTATTTTGGAAAGCAATCCTTTATCAGTTGTTTTATTTGCTATTATCTTCTCCCATTTTTACCAAAATACACAGACTAGCTGAATGGATGCAAAAAACAAGACCCATATATACGCTATCTACAAGAGACCCATTTCAGTCCTAGAGACACATACAGACTGAAAGTGAGAGAATGGAAAAAGATAGTCCATGCAAATGGAAATCAAAAGAAAGCTGAATTGGCAATTCTCATATCAGAAAAAAATAGACCTTAAAATCAAAACTATTATAAGAGATAAAGAAGGACACTACCAGATGATCAAGGGATCAGTCCAAGAAAAAGACATAACAATTTTCAATATTTATGTACCCAACATAGGGGCACCTCAATACACAAGTTAAACAATAACTGACTCAAAAGGGGAAATTGATAGTAACACAATAATAGTAGGGCATGTTAACACCACACCTATACCAATGGACAGATCAACAGAACAGAAAATTAGTAAGGAAACATAAGCCTAAAAGGAAATATTAGACCAAACAGACCTAATTGATATCTAGAGCACATTCCATCCAAACACAGAATATATTTTCTTCTCAAGTGCACATAGAACATTTTCCTCATCTTGAGTCACAAATCAAACCTCAGTAAATTTAAGGAAATTGACATTATTTCAAGCATTTTCTCCGACCACAACACTATGAGACTAGCTATCGATTATAGGAAAAAGTAACTTTAATGAACACAAACATGTGGTGACTAAACAACGCATTTCTAAATGATGAAAAGGTTACTGAAGAAATAAAGGAAATCAAAACATTCCTAGAAACAAAGAACAGTGAAAACACGATGATCTAAAACCTATAGGATACCACAAAAGCAGTTCTAAGAGGGAAGTTTAAAGTAATAGAAATCCTACTTCAAGAAACACATTGAATAGACAACCTAATTTTACATATCTTTAACTCTTTTAAAATTTCTCTTGTCAATGTCTTAAAGGTTTTGCATAAAATATTTCAACGTCTTGCTTGTTTATTTCTAAGTGTTTTATCTTTTTTTGATGCAATAGTAAATGGGATGGTTTTCTTTATTCCACTTTCTGATAGTTCATTGTTGATAGATAGGTCTGCAACTGAGTTTCGTATATTGGAATATAGTAAACATAATGCTTGCTACATCTTTAAAGAATAGACATTTTCCCACAAATAAGACAGATAGATGATCAACAGGTATATGATAAGATGCTCAGCATCACTAATAATCAAAGGAAATGCAGATCAAAAGCACAAGGGATATCACCTCATACCTATTTGAATGGTAGGTACCAAAAATGTAAGAAATGACAGATGTTATTGAGGATGTGGAGAATAAAGGAGTGTTTATGTACTGTTGGTAGGGATGTATACCGGTGCAACTCCCATGGAAACATATTGTGGAGGTTCCTCAAGAAATTTAAAAGATAACTGTTATGTGATCCCTTATCCCACTTCTGGATATATAGTCAAAGGAAATGAAATCATTGTCTCAAAGAGAGATCTGTATTCCCATGCTCACTGCAGCATTATTCACGGTAGCCTTGGTATAGGCACAACCTGAGTATCTTTCAAGAGGTGAATGGATTAAAACAATTTGATGTGACATGTATCGGTAAATATTATTTATCCATTAGAAAAAAAAAGAAATCCTTCCATTTGTGGCAACATGGATGAAAGTAGAGAGCATTAAGCTAAATAAACTAAGTCAGAGAAAGACAAATACCACAAGATCTCAATTATAAGGAGTCTCAAAAAAAAAAATCTCTGAGAGACTGGACATCATCTCATGGCATACCAGCTCAATGGACATGAGTCTAAGTAAGCTCTGGGAGTTGGAGTGGACAGGGAAGCCCGGCATGCTGCAGTCCATGGGGTGTCAAAGAGTCGGATGCTACAGAATGACTAACTCAACTGAAGAGAGTGGAACTTACCTGTGATCTCCTCAAAAAGCAGAAGTTAAACATGTGTAATGATGGCAAGGCTACTTAATAGAAAGGGAAACTCATTTCTAATACATGCACAAATGGAACTGGACAGGATAACAGGGGGGTAGGTGGAAGTGGGGTATACCTCTCTCCACCCATGCTTGAAGAACGTCTAAAGATGCAGCAGTTCTCACAGAAGACCAGGTGAATACTGGCAGGACTCCCTGACTGCTGAGAAGGAATATCTGGATCCATACAGAATTCAGTAGGACAAAGGAAAGAAGGGACAAGGAGGAAGGGGAAAGAAGGAGCAGAGCAAGTGGGACCAGCCTGCACCTGGGGGAGAAGGAGCTGAAGTGCACGGGAGAGATCCCCGCATCCATGGCCATCCGCTGGGACAGGGGAGGCATTTGAAGCAGTTGAGGATTGAACTAACTAATCTGTGACAGTCTGAACGGAGTGAGAACCACATAGACAAGCCATGCCGAAGACTTTCATACCTCGGACAGGGTTGTAAGTCCACTGGTGTATATGGAAGCTGGGAACTGGAGCATGGGGATTGCAGAATGATCCCAGGGTGAGGACTTCTATGGACTGAAGGGAGTCAGCCTGATGGTATGGGATGGAGGAAATGTGTTGCATGGAATGCTTCTTAAGGAAAACAATGAGGCCATAAAATTAGGGTTTCTCTGCCTGTGGAGTAAAGCTATCTCTTTCTCCATGCTGGTACCTGTAGGTTGAGCAATAGAGAAAGACTTCAGTGAGGGTGGTCCTTGAGTGCCTGATGCACTAAGCAATGGAGAATTTTGAATGTCTATATAAATATACCCTGCTGCTGCTGCTGCTAAGTCACTTCAGTCATGTCTGACTCTGTGCAACCCCATAAATGGCAGCCCACCAGGCTCTCCCGTCCTGGGATTTTCAAGGCATGAGCACTGGAATGGGTTGCTATTTCCTTCTCAAATGCATGAAAGTGAAAAGTGAAAGTGAAGTCATTCAGTCGTGTCCGACTCTTTTTGACCCCATGGACTGTAGCCTACCAGGCTCCTCTGTACATGGAATTTCCCAGGCAAGAGTACTGGAGTAGGGTGCCATTGCCATCCCTGCCCTATTCAACTACCACACAATTGGACTCAACTCACATGCTAGTAAATTAATGCTCAAAATTCTGAAGCCAGGCTTCAGCAATACATGACCCGTGAAATTCCAGATGTTCAAGCTAGTTTTAGAAAAGGCAGAGGAACCAGAGATCAAATTGCCAACATCTGCTGGATCATGGAAAAAGCAAGAGAGTTCCAAAAAAACATCTGTTTCTGCTTTCTTGACTATGCCACAGCCTTTGACTGTGTGGATCACATAAACTGTGGAAAATTCTGAAAGAGATGGGAATACCAGACCACCTGACCTGCCTCTTGAGAAACCTATATGCAGGAGGTCAGGAGGCAACAGTTAGAACTGGATATGGGATAACAGATTGGTTCCAAATAGGAAAAGGAGTACATTAAGGCTGTATATTGTCACCCTGCTTATTTAACTTCTATGCAGAGTACATCATGAGAAATTCTGGGCTAGAAGAATCACAAAGTGGAATCAAGATTGCCAGTAGAAATATCAATAACCTCAGATGCAGATGACATCACCCTTATGATAGAAAGTGAAGAGGAACTAAAAAGCCTCTTGATGAAAGTGAAAGAGGAGAGTGAAAAGGTTAGCTTAAAGCTCAACATTCAGAAAACTAAGATCATGGCATCTGGTCCCATCACTTCATGGGAAATAGATGGGAAACAATGTCAGACTTTATTTCTTTGGGCTCCAAATTCACTGCAGATGGTGATTGCAGCCATGAAATTAAAAGAAGCTTACTCCTTGGAAGAAAAGTTATGACAAACCTAGATAGCATATTCAAAAGCAGAGATATTACTTTGCCACCAAAGGTCCATCTAATCAGGGCTACGATTTTTCCAATGGTCATGCATGGATGTGATAGTTGGAGTGTGAAGAAAACTGAATGCCAAAGAATTGATGCTTTTGAACTGTGGTGTTGGAGAAGATGCTTGAGAGTCCCTCGGACTGCAAGGAGATCCAAGCAGTCCATCCTACAGGAGATCAGTCCTGAGTATTCATTGGAAGGACTGATGCTGAAGCTGAAACTGCAATACTTTGGCCTCCTCATGGGAAAAGCTGACTCATTGGAAAAGACCCTGTTGCTGGGAGGGACTGGGGGAAGGAGGGGATGGGGACGACAGGGAATGAGATGGCTGGATGGTGTCACCAACACAATGGACATGAGTTTGGGTAAACTCTGGGAGTTGCTGATGGAAAGGGAGGCCTGGCGTGCTGCGGTTCATGGGGTCGCAAAGAGTCAGACATGAATGAAAAATGAACTGAACTTAGAAATAAAATATGAGTTAAAAAGAAATCAAAGATCTGGAATAAACCATAACCACATGCATAACAGCTTTCAGTGAGCTCTTGGAGTTCTAACTGACTATGGAACTCAATAATGTTCTTGGGAGATCCCTAAACTTGTAATTGCTGTCTGAAGTGAATGAAGTCTTGAGGACTTTCCATAATGAAATTTGCATCCCTCTAACCCCCTTCTTTTCATATGCATAGCCATGATGTTTCCGTGTTGTTCAACTGGTACTTCGTCTAATAAATCAGTAATTAACTCATATTTCAAGTAGGAACATGTATAGGAGGGAAGGGATTGCTCAATGACTGATAACCAAGGAAGACTCAAGATACTCATATACTGTTGTGAAATCCATCAAGGAGTTTTCCATCTCAGACCCTCCACATGGGGCTGCTGGTCCTTACTCAGCTTCCTTAATCCTTGGCTTCCTATTAGCACTACAGAGCAGTCAGTATGGGTGAAGCTTTGAGCTACCTTAAACAAGTCAGTCTCCTCATTGGGTGCCATGGTCTAAATATTTGTGTTCTCCCAAAATTCATATGCTGGAAATCTAATCCCCAAAGTGATGATGTTAGGAGGGAAGACCATTGAAAAATGATTAGGTCATGAGGGCAGAGCCCACATGAATGAGATTAGGGCTCTTGTGAAAGAGGCCTGAAATACTTACTCATCCCTTTTATTGAAGGATATGTCCTGGAAGAGGCCCTCACTCATTCCACTATGCTGGCACCCTGATCTTGGACTTCTAGCCTCCAAAAGTGTGATAAATAACATGGTTTATAAACCACTCAGCCTCTGGCATTTTGTAATAGCAGCATGCATGCACTAAAACACTGGATATGATTAAATGGGGAAAAAAATTGTCAATCTTGTTTTTCCCTTCCAAGGTCATGAATGTTGAACAGGTAACATAGATATAAATAATTCCAAATAAGCTGTCACATGGTAACATACTCCACAGAATTGTACATTTCTTTCCAATTGTAGTTCTTTGACATGCCCACTTGGGAAGATATTTTCTTAGAGGTAATTAACATTTAAACCAATAGACTGTGGATTTTATGCAATCAGTTGAGGACCTTAAGTACAAAGATAGAGGTTTCCCCAAATCAAAGCAATTCAGCCTGAAGATGGCACCATTAACTGGTACCCCAATCTCCAGCCTGTCAGCCTAAAGATGAAGCAACTGGACCCTAAAGCCTGTCACTGGGCTCTCATCAGAATCCTAACATAACTGCTCTTTGACTTCGAAACTTATCTTCACTTTTCTAGGCCTTGGTTTTCTCACCTGGAAAAGGAAAATTAGAGTAGAAAATCCTTTACATTTCCAAAGATTATACAAATCTCTGTATAAAGCAGGATTCCAAACTGAGGTTTTATTTTTTCCTGAAAAGAAAATTATCGATTGATGGCGCAGCTTCCGTGTTTGGATCTCTTATACTTCTCATTATCTGCTCTATCCCACAGTGTATCTCTCTAGTTTAGCTTAAGAAAACATCCTTGATAGAAATAATTACTTGACTGTTATGGAATATTACTTTTATCTTCGATCTTCCATTGAAAAGCAGGAGTTGTAGTTAAGCACACTAGTGAGAGAAACTGTCTCTAAATGTCAGTATGTCACCTAGAGAAGTTTGCTGTGCATAGTTGCTCAGTCGTGTCCAACAGTTTACAAGCCCCTGGACTGACTACCCTTTGGACTTCAGCCCGCCAGGCTCCTCTGTCCATGGGGATTCTCTAGGCAAGAATACTGGAGTGGTTTGGCATGCCCTCTTCCAGGGATTTTCCTAACCAGGGACGGAACCCATTTCTCCCATACTGCAGGCAGATACTTTACTGTCTCAGCTGCCAGCTCCCAATAAAATGGGTCTTGAAGTATACAGAAGATGCGTGATTTGTCTACCTTTATATCCTGCAACAGTGTTTGTTTTTTTTTTTAATTATCAGTCCCGTTTCTATTTACCTGAATGTTATCTGGAATGAGGCTCTCTCTAAAAGAAAAAATTTAACACAAAAGGAACTTTTATCTGGAAAAGCAGTCAAGGTTTTGTCCCGTTGTCAATTTATCCAAAATACCAGAGGCTGGGTATTTGCTTTCAATTATAATATTTACCTCAGAAAGAACAAATGGCTGGCCAGTTTCTGCCATGGTTGATACTCAATAAATAGTAAATTCAGGGCAGTTGGCATACCCCTGTAGCCCCAATGGAACCGAATGAAAGGAGTGGGAATTGGTGTTGTTCAGATAATTAACTATAAGTCAGAAAGTGGTGAATGAGATGAAAATGGTGAGAATGACATAAGGAGGAAGATGGCACTTTCATCTAGGAAAGGTAGGTAACAGTTCATCAAAGAGGTGAATTTCTTTTGAACCTTCAAAGAGAGATGAGGTGTTTGTGTACAATGTAAGAATATTTGATTTGTAGGCTCTGCTTAAAGTAGTTTTATCTGTCATGATCAGACAGTACAGCTAAGAAACTGAACTCCTCCAGTGAAGTTCAGAACCCTAAGGTAAAAGGTAGACCCAAGTGGCAGGTTCCCAGCACTGTCTCTGCAGCTGCTGTTGCTACTAAGTCGCTTCAGTCCTGTCCGACTCTGTGCGAACCCACAGACGCCAGCCCACTAGGCTCCCCCATCCCTGGGATTCTCCAGGCAAGAATATTGAACTGGGTTGTCATTTCCTTCTCCAATGCCTGAAAGTGAAAAGTGAAACTGAAGTCGCACAGTCGTGTCCACCTCTTTGCGACCCCATGGACTGCGGGGTCCATGGATTTTCCAGGGTCCTCCATCCATGGATTTTCCAGGCAAGAGTGCTGGAGTGGGGTGCTGCCGCCTTCTCTGGCACTGTCTCTAATTCTGTCCTATTTAGTCTTTTAGTCAGTGATTCGATTGTCATATTATCTTAGGACATGAACTGCGAGCGCTAGTGTATGTGGAATAAAAGACCGAACATCCAGTGCTTTCCATCTAATAGGGTAACAATTCAAAGCAAATGCATCCACAGGTCTATGAAAGTGAAAGTCACTCAGTCGTGTCCGACACTTTGTGGCCCCATAGACTATAAAGTCCATCGAATTCTCCAGGCCAGAAAATTGGAATGGGTAGCCCTTCCCTTCTCCAGGGAATCTTCCCAACCCAGGAATCAAACCCAGACCTCCCACATTGCAGGCAGATTTTTTATCAGTTGAGCCACAAGGGAAGCCCCCACAGTTCTAGTTCTGTAATTATGTCCAAATAATTAGGATATAAGGGTTTGGGTGGGGAGAGAAGTCCTCCATGGTTTTAGTTCACTGTATGCTGTGAGAGCAGCATCAATAATTCATTGGAATTTTATTCTGCATGAATAAAAGTGTTTCATTGAACAAACACATAACAAAGGCCTGCTGGATGCAAAGAATGGACAGCAGTGAAGAGCACACATGTGGACTTTGTGAATTAGGACTTAAATTTTAGAAAACCAGAAAGAGGTAAATTTCAAAGTTAAATGTTGCACCACAATTGGGACACGAGTCAAGAAGGAAAAGTACAGAATGCCAGCTGTCCACATAACAAGGAGACCTGAGCTCTGTCAGACACATGAAAGGCTGCTTTGTGGAAGTGGTTTTTACTGAGATCTTAAAGATGTTGGGGAAGTCATGAGGTAAAAGAGAGAGGGTCTTCCAAGGAGAAGGAATGGCATTTATAAATAGTTAGCCATATGTGAGAATAGAGTGAGAAGATCAGACATGCCAGGATTGAACCTTCAAGGAATTTAATTTACTTAGTAAAACTTATGCTAACTGGGCAATGAATACAAGGTGGAATATGATCAGTCTGTGAAAGAGATAAGATTCAAGTTTTGCAGCACATAGGAGATATTTCCATTTGCCAGGTAATTTGGTAAAGATTCACCTAAACCTAGGAAACCTGGTTTCTATTACTACTTTTGCATCAAGTTTTGTAAGTTTAGATAAGCGACTTAATCATTCTTGGATTTACTTATATATCCTTAATATGGGAGGATTATCTAGCTAATTTCCAAGATTTCTTCCTTTTCTGAATATCCAGTGAATCCCACTGGTGATTATCTGGAATTTAAAAAACCCTTTTACATACCAAAAGTAATGGCTGAAATATCTATAATATTATATAAAAAGCATTGAAATTCTTGGTTTGCCCTTTTCAGTTTTTTTAGAATATAATTTTCAGATTAAATGGCAAGATAATATCACCTCACATATTTACCTTCCAAGATCTTTTGGTGAAAACTTTAAAATTTTCCTCTCTTACATGTGTGCTAAGTGACTTCAGTCATGTCCAACTCTTTGTGACCCCATGGACTTTATAGCCTGCCAGGTCCTCTGTCCATGAGGATCCTCCAGAAAGAATACTAGAGTGGGTTGCCATGCCCTCCTCCAGGGGCTCTTCCTGATCCAGGGATTCAACCCATGTCTCTTATGCATCCTGCACTGGCAGGAGGGGTCTTTACCACTAACACCACCTGGGAAGCCCCACAAATGTCAATAACACATTAGAAACCATAGTCACCAGGTTACACATTAGATCCTGAGACCTTATTCATCATCTTACAGCTTAAAGTTTGTGCACTTTAAAAAATTCATTCTTAAATCATTGATTCCTCAGCACTATTTTTACATGACCTGTGACATGTTCTTGCATTTATGATTTTGGAATCAGGAAAAAAGATGTTCCCCTCCTGTTGTCAGCAGTTTAGCATTAGATCTTTGAGGGACCATCTTCATCTAGCAGCTCCATAGCCACCCCTATCATTGTCAGAAATCAAGATGATTTACACAGGTAAGGAAAATAAAGAAAACTGGTTTCCCTGGTGGCTCAGATGGTAGAGAATGTGCCTGCAATGTGGAGACCTGGGTTGCACCCCTGGGTCAGGGAAGATCCATGCAGAAGGGAATGGTTACCCACTCTAGCATTCTTGTCTGAAGAAATCTTTGGACAGAGAAGCCTCATAGGCTAAAGTCCATAGGGATCACAAAAAGTCAGACATGCCTGAGCGACTAACACACAATGGACATTAAGGATTTGGAAGCTGTTATCAGAGTTAAGGATACCTTAAAAGGAAAAGCAAAACTCTTTGAGAAAGGCAAGAACATGGATGCATGAACACTTTTAGGCCAACAAGGCAAAGGAAGAGAATGGATATTGCGATCTCTAAAGAGTCTTGTACATAGCTGCAGCTAAAAGTGAGGGCCTCTGACCAGAGCTCTGGGCTTCAGTGGAGAAACTTGGCCACTTCCCAGCAAGAAAGGAGTCAGAGGAAAAAAATCAATCCACTGATCTCTTTCTCCACTGACTCACCAGGATTATTATGTATTCCTGCTCGATTGATCCCTTTTTCCTTATGTAATGTCCTTGTATTCCTTTGTCCTTAGATATTTTCTTATCTAATATTAGCATCTGTTTTTATCCTTTTTTTTCCCCAAATATCCATGCCATTATTGAATTTCTTGGGCTTTCCTGGTAGCTCAGACAGTGAGGAATCTACTTGCCTTGTGAAGACCTGGATTCAATCCCTGGGTTGGGAAGATCCCCTGGAGGAGGACACGGGAATCTGTATTCTTGCCTGGAGAATTCCATGGGCAGAGGAACCTGGTGGGCTACAGTCCATGGGGTCACAAAGAGTCAGGCACAGCTTAGCAACTAAACCAGCACCTGGTGCTCCTTCACATTTATTCCTTGGGAGGAACAGCCCTACCCAGGCTGCCTTCTGACTTACGTTGGAGTCAGGAATGCTGGCCCTGGCTTGTCATCTCTTAGGTGCTGCTGTGTTGCTCTTCCATTCTTCAGGCCCTAACCTAGTTCACCTTCTTCTTGCCAAATATACAAGGTCTCCTTTAGTGGTCTCTTCTTATTTTCAGAATAAACAGAGGAGTGGGGACAAAGAGACCAAGCCCATCTTGTCTGAACCTGAAGCCCAAGGTGTGTTTTATAACCAAGGGAAGAGATTTCATGGAGGGAAGTTGAGGAGGAAAGTGAAAGGAGTCCACAGTAGGCTGGAGATGAAAGTCGTGGAGTCCCTTTCTTTAGAAGTCATGAGAAGCTGAGAAAGTATTTTTTCTAGGTGAGTGTATATTCAGCTCTAAGTGAGTACACTTTCTGATTCAGCAAATGGTAAGTCTTCTGTATTTTTTCATTAATTTTCTTTACAAATGCATATATAATGATATCCATAAGACATTTTAATTATTCTTCTAGGCCATTTCAATTCAGTTCAGTCGCTCAGCCGTGTCCGACTCACTGTGACCCCGTGAACTGCAGCAGGCCAGGCCTCCCTGTCCATCACCAACTCCCACAGTCCAAACCCATGTCCATTGAGTCGTTGATCCCATCCAACCATCTCATCCTCTGTTGTCCCCTCCTCCTCCTGTCCTCAGTCTTTACCAGCATCAGGGCCTTTTCAAATCAGTCAGCTCTTTACATCAGGTGGCCAAAGGATTGGAGTTTCAGTTTCAACATCAGTCCTTCCAATGAAGACCAAGGACTTATCTCCTTCTTGATGGACTGGTTGGATCTCCTTGCAGTCCAAGGAACTCTCAAGAGTCTTCTCCAACACCACAGTTCAAAAGCTTCAATTCTTCGGTGCTGACTCAGCTTTCTTTATAGTCCAACTCTCATATCCATACACGACCACTGGACAGAAATTTTTGACAAGGTAATGTCGTTGCTTTTTAATATACTGTCTAGATTGGTCATAACTTTCCTTCCAAGAAGCAAGCGTCTTTTAATTTCATGGCTGCAATCACTATCTGCACTGATTTTCAGTTCAGTTCAGTTGCTCAGTCATGTCCGATTCTTTGCGACCCCATGAATCGCAGCACGCCAGGCCTCCCTGCCCATCACCAACTCCTGGAGTTCACTCAGACTCACGTCCATCGAGTCAGTGATGCCATCCAGCCATCTCATCCTCTGTTGTCTCCTTCTCCTCCTGCCCCCAATCGCTCCCAGCATCAGAGTCTTTTCCAATGAGTCAACTGTTCGCATGAGGTGGCCAAAGTATTGGAGTTTCAGCACTGATTTTAGAGCCCAGGAAGAAAAGCTGGCCACTGTTTCCCATGTATTTGCCCTGAAGTTATGGGAATGCATGCTATGATTTTAGTTTTCTGAATGATGAGCTTTAAGCTAACTTTTTCACTAGTCTACTTTTTTCAAAGCCATTGCTCTGCTTTTATTAGGATTTGAGATTTAAACCCTGAAAAAAAGAAACCTATTGTAGACTTTATTTACCAGTAGCTTATTTACCAGTAGATGAATTGATAATATACTAAAGAACTAAAGATGTTTACTCTATTGAGCTCACAAAACTTTATATATGCATATGAAGAGAGTTATTCACATATAATTTTATTCTTGGCCCCTGTGGTATTCTGAAAACTTTGATTGAAGCTATATATAAAAGAAATTACTTTATTATGATAGTTAAGCTACTGGTATAATTATATGTGTACATTCAGAATCCATAGGCCAGCGGCCATAAAGATGAATGTCTTAATCATCTAGGGAAAAAAATTATACCAATTCCATTTCTATTTATTTTTATTTCACTGTCATTTAATTTCTGCTTTGTGTATATTTTAAATGTCATAATATATTAGAATAGCAATGCATATATAATATTTTTACATAATATAATTAGGTCACTGACAGTGTGTTGAAAAATGGAAAATACTTTGGAGATTAGCTCTTTAGGAAACAGAAAATTATCAAAATTTGCTGCATAAAATGTTACTTATTTTGGGGGAGTTTACCAATAAATTTTTATGAAACCAGTTCAACTGAAGAGAGGCAGAATGTTCTGAACATCCACGTTTTCATGAGTTTGCATAGAGCCTCAGAGACAGAAACATTTTTGAAGTTGAGTAGAAGACCAAGAGACCTGACTGGACAGGGGAAAACATGAATCTTGAATGCAAGAGAGCATGTTTGCTCCCCTCAGGGTGGTCTAAGTTGTTTTCCTTTAAATCACCTCCCTTTCTTCACCTTCATTCCCTAAACCCTGTCCTCTGCTTTACTATTTCTTTTCCCATAGTACAGATCACCTGTTAACATATAATACAATATACTTGGATTCATGTTTATTGCAGATTATCTGTCTTCCACCAGCTGGAATATCATTTCCATGAGGATAAGCGTCTGCCTGCTTAGTTTATTGATGTAGACTAAGCACCCATAAGAGTTTCTGAGTCAAGGAGGAATTAAGTCAATGATCAGTTGGTTAAATGACCAATAGCAGAGTACTGGGTAGGCCTGTAGGTTTCAGAATTATTTGGTTTTAATTAGCTATTGTAAATAAGCTGTTCTGCAATTAATGTTACAAGGTTAAGATGCGTTTCTGTATCTATTATCAGCATAAACATAAACTACATTTGAAGATAAGATTTTAGACCCAACATGATAGCTAAAATGCACATTTGGAAAATATATATATACTAGTTGAACTGTTTTCTTTATCCAAAATATAATTATATTCCTTTTCAAAAACTGTTTCTTACATAGGTGTGTATACATATATGTTTATATGTGTAAATAAAATTCCATCTAGTCACAGCTATGGTTTTTCCATTAGTCAGTATGGATGTGAGAGCTGGACCATAAGGAAACTGAGCAAGGAGGAATTGATACTTTTGAACTGCAGCGTTGGTGAAGATTCTTGAGAGTCCCTTGGACTGCAAGGAGATCAAACCAGTCAATACTAAAAGAAATCAGCCCTGAATATTCACTGAAAGGACTGACACTGAAGCTGAAGCTCCAATGATTTTTCCACCTGATGCAAAGAACTGACTCATTGGAAAAGACCCTGATGTGGGAAAGATTGAAGGCAGAAGGAAAGGAGATGGCAGAGGATGAAATGGTTGGATGGTATCACTGACTAGATGGACATGAGTTTGAGCAAGCTCCAGGAGGTGGTGAAGGACAGGGGAGCCTGATGTGCTAAGTCCATGGGGTCTCAAAGAGTTGGATATGACTGAGAGATTGAACTTTACTGAAGTTATGCATATGTGTTATGTATATAACATAATGATTATATGATCATTATACATTGGTCACATTGAAAAATAATGCTATTTCAGTTTCAGGTATCATTACACATAGATAATATTGACATATAATGAAACTTTGGTTTCAGGTGTACAATGTAATTATTTGATATATATTGCAAAATGATCACCACAATAAGTCTGATGAACATGTGTTACTAGAAATAGTTACAATTTTCTTCTTGTGATGAGAACTTAAAAGCTCTCTTCAGTTCAGTTCAGTTCAGTCACTCAGTCGTGTCTACTCTTTGCAACACCATGAATTGCAGCATGCCAGGTATCCCTGTCCATCACCAACTCCCAGAATTTATCCAAACTCATGTCCATCGAGTCGGTGACGCCAGCCAGCAATCTCATCCTCTGTCGTCCCTATCTCCTCCATCCCCAGTACCTCCCAGTATCAGGGTCTTTTCCAATGAGTCAACTCTTTGCATGAGGTGGACAAAGTATTGGAGTTTCAGCTTCAGCATCAGTCCTTCCAATGAACACTCAGGACTGATCTCTTTTAGGATGGACTGCTTGGATCTCCTTGCAGTCCAAGGGACTCTCAAGAGTCTTCTCCAACACCACAGTTTAAAAGCATCAATTCGTTGGCGCTCAGCTTTCTTCACAGTCCACTCTCTCATCCACACATGACCACTGGAAAAAGTATAGCCTTGACTAGACGGACCTTTGGTCATAAAGTAATATATCTGCTTTTGAATATGCTATCTTCGTTGGTCATAACTTTCCTTCCAAAGAGTAAGTGTCTTTTAATTTCATGGCTGCAGTCACCACCTGCAATGATTTTGGAGCCCCCCAGAAATAAAGTTTGACACTGTTTCCACTGTTTCCCCATCTATTTCCCATGAAGTGATGGGACCAGATGCCATGATCTTAGTTTTCTGAATGTTGAGCTTTAAGCCAACTTTTTCACTCTCCTCTTTCACTTTCATCAAGAGGCTTTTTAGTTCCTCTTCACTTTCTGCCATAAGGGTGGTGTCATCTGCATATCTGAGGTTATTGATATTTCTCCCAGCAATCTTGATTCCAGCTTGTGCTTCTTCCAGCCCAGCATTTCTCATGAGGTACTCTGCATATAAGTTAAATAAGCAGGGTGACAATATACAGCCTTGATGTACTCCTCTTCCTATTTGGAACCAGTCTGTTGTTCCATGTCCAGTTCTAACTGTTGCTTCCTGACCTGCATATAGGTTTGTCAAGAGGCAGGTCAGGTGGTCTGGTATTCCCATCTCTTTCAGAATTTTCCACAGTTTATTGTGATCCACACAGTCAAAGGCTTTGGCATAGTCAAGAAAGCAGAAATAGATGTTTTTCTGGAACTTTCTTGCTTTTCTGATGATCCAGCGGATGTTGGCAATTTGATCTCTGGTTCCTCTGCCTTTTCTAAAACCAGCTTGAATGTGTGGAAGTTCATGGTTCACATATTGCTGAAGCCTGCCTTGGAGAATTTTGAGCATTACTTTACTAGTGTGTGAAATGAGTGCAATTGTGCAGCTCTTTAGAGTACTTATTTCTATCATTTGCTGCAGAACCTTAACATTCTTTGGTGATTTCTGGTACTAAGTTGATGAAATACAGGAAAGCAGAGCTCAGATGCTTTTGGATAAAACCTTAATTTATCTTCCCCCTTCTCTCTGACTTTTCAGTCATTTATTCACTCAACTCGTCCCATATTGTTGGATGTCTTTTTTGACTCTTATGTCTGCCTCATTCCTTGCATGTGGTCAGGTCTATTTCATTTCCTTTACCTCCCAAATCCTTAGAGTCTTTTCACTTGGCAGAGCCCACTTAATTTTTAGTGTCATAATATTCCCATCTCTTTCTGGTCTCTCTTTCTCTACCATCCCCAAGAGCCACAACTCCTCAATCTATATTAAAGTTTCTCTTTTCTAATTCTGGACATTCTGCTCTCTTGGACTAAATTTCCTTGGTTTCCTGTTTCTTTTCAGAATAAAGACAAACTCTCCAAACTGGCATGATTCTCCCTAATGCATAAAAATCCATACAAGTATTTCTCCATTCTAACCCTACAATAATATATATAGTATATCATGGGAGCATAATCATGAGAGATACAACATGTATGGTAAGAAATTAACTTTTTTGTGTTTTTGTCAGACGTGACTATTCACTGATACCTTATAATGATATACATTTTAATATCTCAGTCGCCTTGGTATAGGATGTCAGACATCTTTACTTCATAAGATGATCCTAAATGAATTGACAGATATACTGCCTTACTCTTTTTCACATTGATATCCCTTCAAGCTTTTGAAACTCCATCATAAAGCCAACTTCTTTGTGTCACTCCTATGACTCTTCAGATTGCTGCTGGCTTTACTTCAATCTGCTGCGACCCGGTGTTGGTATAACATCTTCTTCTTCTTCACGCTACCATGTAACATAGTAATTTGTGTGTTTATATCACCCTCTCCTTCTCCACAACCTGAGGGCCTACTTCTGGACAATAGAGACTTTTTTAAACCTCAGTTAATTGCTCATTGTATCCATGCCATGTGACTTACTAATCTATAAGGTCAGTGAACTTCAAAGGTTCTTCATTTGTTTGTTTCCATTCAGTAACCACTGCTACTATTCTTTATACAGCAGGGACATTTCTTCAAATG
Organism: Neotragus moschatus; assembly: GCA_006410615.1. Taxonomy (NCBI): domain Eukaryota; kingdom Metazoa; phylum Chordata; class Mammalia; order Artiodactyla; family Bovidae; genus Neotragus; species Neotragus moschatus. The sequence goes on along the minus strand of SJYA01005627.1, from coordinate 1,541 downwards.
TAATCTTACATGGAAATCTGTAAAAGAGGGGGAAATGGATGCTTTCTGGATGGCAAGGGAGTGATTGTTAAATCCTGTCCAAATATCCCCACTTTGGCTATCCCTGATTGACTCGATAGAATATCTAAGGCTCTCTTCACTATAGTCTGAAATCTACAGTATTCAATTTATATGTCACAGTCAAGCTTGAGAGCACTCTCAATGACACCACCTTTGTTCTTGATCTAAAGTCCTAAGTTTATGCTTGAAATAAATTTTATGAGACACACATGAAGCTTTGTGTGGTCTGTTGGTGAGTGTATGTTTTCTCCAATTGCATTGTCTCTCTTATTGCCAAATTTTCCTTCTAATAAATACCATCCTCTCTGCTAGAAATACCTAGACATTGAAGGAAAGAAAGTTAAGCAAGCAACAAAATAGTTTGGATGGATTCTGCCCTGAAGAGTTGTGAATTGTTGTTCATCTATAGAACTATGGCCTTCAGTAACAACCAAAGAATACTCCCAATATGAAAGACAATTTCTGAAAAGAAAGGAGAGAAAAGAAAATGGAAATAAAAGGGAATATGAGATATTTGCTCTTCAGTTCAGTTCAGGCACTGAGTCTTGTCTCACTTTTTGGGACCCCATGAATTGCAGCACACCAAGCCTCCCTGTCCATCACCAAATTCTGGAGTTCACCTAAACTCACCTCCATCGGGTCGGGGATGCCATCCATCCATCTCATTCTCTGTCATCCCCATCTCCTCTTTCCCCCAATCCCTCCCAGCATCAGGGTCTTTTTCAATGAGTCAACTCTTCACATGAGGTGGCCAAAGTACTGGAGTTTCAGCTTTAGCATCATTCCTTCCAAAGAACACCCAGGAATGATCTCCTTCAGCATGGACTGGTTGGATCTCCTTGCAGTCCAAGGGACTCTCAAGAGTTTCTCCAACACCACAGTTCAAAAGCATCAGTTCTTCGGCACTCAGCTTTCTTCACAGTCCAATTCTCACATCGTACATGACTACTGGAAAAACCATAGCCTTGACTAGATGAACCTTTGTTAGCAAAATAATGTCTCTGCCTTTGAATATGCTATATAGGTTGGTCATAACTTTCCTTCCAAGGAGTAAGCATCTTTTAATTTCATGGCTACAATCACCATCTGCAGTGATTTTGGAGCCCCCAAAACTAAAGTCTGACACTGTTTCCACTGTTTCCCCATCTATTTCCCATGAAGTGATCGGACCAGATGCCATGATCTTCGTTTTCTGAATGTTGAGCTTTAAGCCAACTTTTTCACTCTCCTCTTTCTCTTACATCAAGAGACTCTTTAGTTCTTCTTCACTTTCTGCCATAAGGGTGGTGTCATCTGCATCTGAGGCTATTGATATTTCTCCCGACAATCTTGATTCCAGCTTATGCTTCTTTCAGCCCAGCGTTTCTCATGATGTAATCTGCATATAAGTTAAATAAGTAGGGTGGCAGTATACAGCCTTGACGTACTCTTTTTCTTATTTGGAACCAGTCTGTTGTTAGGATATTAAAAAAAAAAAAAAA